>CM032231.1:79240000-79482500 GCA_019009955.1 Riptortus pedestris | reverse complement strand
AATATATAAGTATAAATTAGATTAAGGCATTGCATGGAAGCGTAATTTGTGACAGTGGGAAAAAGAGAAGAGAATCTAACTGTCATATGACAATGTAGAAATTCAAATGACCAGATGGTCTGGCAAATGAGGGAAGTATTACATTTAATTCGCCCGGAAGGAACCTTGGGGCAATTATTCCAATGATTCCATTTTAGTCATTGCACCTAGGGGTCAGGATCTGACCATATTTCTGCAGAGTTCTCTCAAGAGAAATCAGGTACTGAGGTTGTACGCATGACGCAATTTTCGAAAAATGTATGCAAACGTCCATCGATCAAGCCTAGGAAATGACAGAAATTAAATAAATTTATATATATCTATATATATATATATATATAAAATTGTAACCTCTGTCTGTACATTGATTTTTTTCGCGAAATTTCACGATAACTTTTCGTTTCACATGTCATAGACACCATAACTGCATTTTTTTTCTTTCGTGTCTGTTTGTTTGTTTGTTTGTTACCTTTTCACGCATAAACGGCTGAACCGAATTTTATGAAACTTAGTATGTATATTACTACTAGCCCAATCTAGACTTTAGGCTATATTAATATTCTCTGAGACGAAGAGGAGTGGGGGTTATAAGGGAGGCAAGAAATTAAAAATAGCGATATTTCGTTTCCTATTGCTTTTTCGGCAAATATGCACATATTGAAAGTTATTTATTTTATTATTTAGAGTAACTTCTGTTATATAGAATTTAGTCGTATATCTAAGTATAAATGAGTTATACGCTAAAAAATATAGCGGGAGTCGACAATTTTATTCGGCACAAAAGAATCAACCGAACAAAATAAAACTCGGTACGTGTATTAGGACTAACGCCTTCATTATAGCAAGCCATACCAACATTTCTAGGGACGGGCAGGAGTGGGGGTTGTAAGGAAGATCTGGAATAAAAAATAGCGATATTTCGTTTCCTATTGCCTTTTCAGCAAATATGCACATTACAAAAGTTGTTTATTTCGTTATTTAGAGTGACTTTTGTTATATTCACTTTTGTCGTATAGAGAAGTATAAACGTGATATACACTAAAATCTAAAACGGGAGCCAACAATATTGTTGGGCACTAACGATTAACCAAAAAAAACTTAATATTCAACCAGTTAATTGAGTTTACTTATTTTCCGTCTGGCATTGCTGGAAGTGATTTCCAGTGAGATTCACTATTACAAATATAATCTTACGTATAAAACTTTGCCTGAACTATTTGAGCTCGGGTAGGCTTTTGAAAGAAAATATGTTCATTATGGATGATATTTAATTGTAATAAATGCTACCCATGGGTCTGGTTTGAATTAGTGAAAAACGGTGGGTGAGTCATAAAGTGTAGAAGGAAAAATTAAGAACACATTTTCATTTATCCTTCAAAACTAAAATTTCTATTCTATTAATCCCCAAAAGTTACCCTTCAGGGTAGGATATTTCGGAAAATCATTATGTCGTGGAGGGAAGTGCAATTGTACACATTGAAGTCTTACTATCAAAATACCATCATTAGTCAACAATAATTTCCCGGGCATCACTGGGTATCTGAGCTAGTATATATATATATATATATATATATATATATATATATATATAGATATATATATATGTAGACTTTTTAATTTCAGTATTTTATTTCTGATACAGCTCTGTTGCAATTTTTTTATAATTATCCTGTATTGAATAACAAGAAATTTACAAAATAATTCATAGTGTTCTTTCTGACCACTACAACTTTACAAAAAGAAACATTAAATACAATTTTCTATTTAAGTAGAAGATTATTTATAAATGCAATTGACTAAAAGTTGGCAGTCATATTGCAACTTTGTGAATATATCAGTTATTTCAAAAATTTACAAATTTAAGTGATCTTATGAGCTAATAATACTAACAAGTACAGACATACTTATGATTATTTAGATGTGATGATTATGATTATTTAGGTAAAATAGAAATTAAGGTAAAGGTGTTTACATGTCTTTATTCTAGCCTGCTGGGCATTTATTCAATCTGTTTCTCATGTTAAACATTTTATGTAAAACTAAAGACGAAGTTCGTTAACAGCTGCTATCAGACAGCAAGATTTAGAGGAGGATTTCGAAAATTCCAAATATCTCCGTTATTATGAGTCGGATCAATTAATTTGTAGAGCCAGTCTTATTGCAAATGCAAGGTATTATTTTTAGCAGATTTCCGTTAAGGGAAATCAGCTATTGAGGTCGTACTCATGACGCGATATTCGGAAAAGTTCTTCTCGGATCGAAAATTTGAATAGAACCAATCTTATTGCAAATTACATCTACAATAAATATTATTATATACATTTATTCTCTATCTTTAATATTAACCGAGATATTTGCATTTTTATGAAGTTTGTGGTCGGGCATAGTTCGGATTAGGTCGGCGGTTTTTGTAACTACTCGGCTCAGGTAGAAGCTTCCTCAAACCTTACCTGTTGTTTCTAATCTTACCTTACCTTCATTACTTCGTGAGATTTACGCAAATACGTTCATCCAGCCCCCCCCCCTTCTTTAGTTCTTGGACTACTAAAAATTGAGTTATTAAAATATAAATTATTCTTACAATTATGAATCCCTTTATATTGGGAAATTATTTTAATTAACTGAAAGATTTCTCATTTCCGTTTGATTTAATCACGGTGGTATTGTGTTACCAGTATGACATTTGCATTTTTCAAGTTTCACTCTTCAGTAAACCTTTCTCTATTGTAAACCTTCACGTGGGAAATCTGCTTAGTTTACGCAGCCCCTGCGTGACGGACTTTTTCATCTTTAATTATAAGTTTTCTGCATCGTGAATATTAACCGTGACATTTGCATTTTTCAAGTTTCACTCTTCAGTAAACCCCCACTATTAGTCACCGCATGCCAATAATAAGCCAGTATATCATGAAACGTCTTATTTTAACCTTAAATGCCAAATATTGTTTTCAACGGGTCTTTATTATGTGAGTCACAAGCATATAGATTGATGAAGACTTCGACGGTCTTGACTCAAAAATGTTTATTTCATCTATACTGTAATCGGGATCAACAATAAAAATCATATTAGTTAATGGCTGAATACGGAAATCAGGTGGGAGTGGATTAGAATGGGGTGGAACATGAAAACTAATATACTTCTATTATTACTAGCTCAGATACCCGGCTTCGCTCGGGGCTTTGAGGCTGAATGGTGATGGTATATTTTTGGCAAGGCTTTAGTTTGCACAATACTTTGACATTTACCCGTTCTGTGTTGATCCCTTGGTTTTTAATAATAAAATTTTTTTTATATTTCCCGTCTCCTGTGCATTATGCATAGATTTGAATTATTAAGGAGAAAATATTGACATACATTTGAATTATTTTTTTCAGGTGAGGTACCTGGTAGTTCATATTGAAAAGAAGTGTTGAGCAAATTTCTCTAAATAACAAAATAAACAACTTTTGTTTTGTGCATATTTGCCGAAACCCCAATAGGAAATATATTATTAAAAATTGTTAGTATGGCTTATTATAAGGAAGGCGTTAGTGCTAATACACATACTGAGTGTTTTATTTAGTTCGGTTGAGTCTTTTGTTGCCAAATATAATTCTTGTCTCCCTCAATAATGTTTAACGTATTTTAGCCGCCTTTTATACTTCGGTTTTACGATGATAGTGTATATTAAAATAAAAGTTTCTCTATAATAACATAATAAACATCTTTAGTTATGTGCATATTAGCCGAAAAGGCAATAGGGAAACGTAAATTTCATTATTATTAATTTCAGCCCTTCCTTATAACCACCACTTCCGACCCGTACTAAGATATGTTCAGTATGGCTTATTATAATGAAGGCGTTTGTTCTAATTTCACATACCGAGGTTGGTTTAATTCGGTTGAGTCTTTAGCCCAAGTAAAAATTGTGGACTCCCGCTTTTGTTTATAGCGTATAAACTCATTTATGCTTTCGTCATACGGCAAAAAGTGCATATAACACAAGTTACTCTAAATAACCAACACTAAATCATATTTTGCTATGTGCATATTTGCTGGATAATGCAATAGGTAAACCCGACTATTATCCCTATTTTTAATTTCAGGCCTCCTTTATAACTCACCTACTCCTTGCCCGTCCATAGAAATGTTAGTATGGACTTATTATAAGAAAATCGCTTCGTATTAATTTCACATAGCGAGTTTGGTTTAGTTCCGTTGAGTCCTTTTGTGCCAAATAAAATTGCTGGACTCCACGCTATAGTTTTTAGCGTATAACTCATTTATACTTGCCGTATTTACGGCAAAAGTGCATATAACAAAAGTTACTTCTAAATAACAAAATAAACCACTTTTGTTTTGTCGCATATTTGCTGAAAAATATGCAATAGGGAAACGAAACATATACGCTATTTTTAATTTCAGGCTTCCCTTATAACCCCCACTCCTGTATCGTTTTAGAGAATATTAATTATAGCCTAAAGTCTAATGTGGCTTAGTAGTAATAATACTTACTAAGTTTCATATAATTTGGTTCAGACCGTTTATGCGTGAAAAGGTAACAAACAAACAAACAAATAAACAAACAAACAAACAGACAACGAGAGAAAACAAAATTTGTTATGGTGTCTATGACATGTGAAAACGAAAAGTTATCGTGAAATTCGCGAAAAAATCAATGTACAGACAGAGGTTACAATTTATATATATATAATGAGTCTGGTAGAATAATGTCATAGAACCAATCTTGTTAAACTAATGATGCTCTACAATTGTTGTACTGTATGTATATTTTCGTGGATCAGATATTTAGTAGGCTATTCGTACATTCTTGTTTTAGCCTTCAGTAATCCCTCACTTCTACCCATCGGAATTTCACTTAAAAATAGAGAATATGTTCGAGAATATGAGTATCAGAATCTGAAGCGCTGATTACCCGGCTGGTTCAAGAAATTTATCTTTAAATTTTTTCAGAATAAAAGAAATCCATAGGATCATGGTTACGGAAAGTTATCAAATATCTTAGCGTTATCAGTGCATTACAGGCAAAGGTTAGAATAGAAATTGCTAGCTAGCTGCAAAACTAATTAGATCAAACATAATGATTATTCTACTTGGAGAAAGAAAAAGACGTCCAATTCTTCAGAAATTTTTATTTCAGCGCTAAGCGCTTTCGAAGACCATTGTAGCCATCTCCAGAGCTACTTGGATGCAGTCATAGGGAAAGACAGCAAGTGACTCAATATGATTATTCTGGCGTTGCTATTGAAGGTGGCACTAAAACATTCTAAATGTTTATAATTATTATTATCCTTGTTAGGCGACCACAGACTTAATAAAAATACAAATATATCACTTAATATTCAAGATAGAGAATAAATGTATATAACAATATTTATAGGAAATGTAATTTGCAATAAGATTGATTCTGTACAATTTTTAAATCCGACGTATAGTAACGGAGATATTTCGAATTTTCGAAAATCCTCCCCTCTAAACCCCCCCTCCCACTGGCCCGATTTTAGCCGTTGACGAACTTGATCTTTCTTTTTACATAAAACGTCTAAATATCGAGTTTGGTAACAATTAAAGAAAAATTGCGAACGCTAGAGCGGTAACAGACATATATATATATACAGTTTTGAACGGACCTCATTTTCGTCATCTACTAGGTAGGATCGATGGACATTTGAAGAAAAATTTCGAAAATTTCGTCATGAGTACGACCTCAATAGCTGATTTCCCTTAAGGGAAATCTGCTAAAATTCAAGACAATGACAAATGTACTTGAGACACACAAACTTGTTCACATACATTCTATGACTGCTTGACTCTTGTTCAAAATAGGTCAAATTAATAATGAACATTAGTTTAAAAGGAGGTTATTGGCCAGAATCACCTCATATATTATTTAATGAATATAAATTTAAATTATTTATTAACGTCCACTTTTTGCAACTAAGGCTAATTGGGGCCGGTTATCTACAGGTTACTACCCTTTTCTATTTTCCCTGGCACTCAGGAATTTATTTATTGAATTCCGTCACTAAATAAATTCCTTTGTCCAGGCGGAAATCGAACTTGCCACCCTAGGTTTACCATGTGAGATTAAAGGAAACGCTTTAACTCACATGGCAAACCTGAGCCCTTTAATGAACATAATAGAGAACTCATAAAGTTTATCAAGGGTATGTGGATATAACAAAATAGATTAGAATTTAAAGTTGATTATGAGGGATGAGAAATATAATTCAATACACTTTGCCTTACATTGCTAAAATCTCTGGAAGAACAATTCTTGTACATTAACAAGATGGGCTATATAATAATTTTATATTCTTCCCTATCCGCAAATGGCAATTAACGAAATTGGCCTTTAGTTGTAAATGAAACATTTAAATATCGAGTCTGAAAATATGGAAACGATCGAACAATGCCCAGCAGCTTTTTATGCGCCCTATATGTATGTTACGAGCCCTACCAATGCCACTTCTGGGCAGAATGTTTTGCTGGATCCAGCATAAGATACCAGCATTTACTATAGACTACGGGTAATAACATATTTAGCATGCCCCGTCAGTAAATAAATTATTGCTATAATTATTATTATTATTTTATATTTTGTGTACAAAGACGTTTATAAGCATTCCAGACAATGAACGAAAAAACAAAACAAATATTGATTCATGTCATTCAGAAATATATTCAGTCGGCTGATTGTGTTATCATGCCGTTGATCATATTTGGTTATGATGACCACTGTCAGCTTTTATCGGGAGTAGCAGTGACGTGCGCGGTCTAACAATACAGGGACCTTGTGCTGTGCTGCATTAGAATTCTCCCTGATAGCCCCCCTTCCTGCTTCGTTCGGTCGGAGTTATGGAACATCATCATCATCATCATCAACATCTCAAAATCATAAATAAAAAAATAGTCGGCCACGCGGTTTTTGCGTGAGCTAAGCAAATTTTCCACATACTGGAATGGAACCCTATTGGCATTTCAAATCACTACGACTAAGTAGCCTGTGTAACCGTATATTGAAAAAGTTGGAAATTACATTTGCTGAAAAGTGAAAAAGCCAAAAGAAGTTATCTGTGATCAAAACAAAGAATAAAAATAATTCGCATAATACTCTAATTAGAGAAAAAGTTAATATAACAAAAATTGAAGAACATTTGATGTCAAACAAAATTGGTTAATATTTAACATTTTTCTATCTGTCTCATAAACAAATATATTTTAACATTTCATCCTCCCCCCTCTAGCCTCCCCTGTCTTTTTTCTGGTTCGATTTCAGCCATTAATATCAAATACATTAATGGCTGAAATCGAACCAGTTAATGATGGATCCAGTCATCCATATATATATATATATATATATATATATATATATATATATTCTACTTTTGAGGCTCCATCGCTGGGAAGTACCGTCAATATGAGGACTTCGGTTAACTGCTCCAGCGTTTGGAATTTTTGTTATTCTGCAAAATTTGGATGGAAATGCGTCCATCTTCGTCAGGCATAAATTTGATTTGAATAGCTAACTATTGTTTTGGAGTTTTATTTTAGTATTGCCTTCCACGTTTCAGAAAGTATGTCACCGTCAACGCCGATTATAGTGTTTGTTCTCTTATTTATTTCTAGGGCTTCCATGACTAGTCTTTTACCGAGGTGGTCCTTCTTTCAACAGTTCTATTTCATTTTTTACAGGGTTTTGCACAGAGAGGACCACCTCGGTAAAAGATTAGTCATGGAAGCCCTAGAAAATAAATAAGAGAACAAGTACTATAATCGGCGTCCTCACTTAAGCAAAAGTCCTCATAATATATAAATAAAAATTTGAAGGGGGCTCATTTTTACTGGACGGGAAATAGAGAATAGATGGTAAGATGAGATCATCAGTGTACATATAACAGTTCGTGGGAAATTGGCTTAGTTCATGCAACACCTACGTGACGGAATTTTATTTATTATTTAATAATATGACGGTACAGTTATTCCATAATAGACGCTCTCATGAAGGGAAAACGTTTTGATATAAAGTTACTGGGCTAAAATACAGAAATGGGGTCCAGAACTGCGCCTGCCAGCTGTAACACGGATTCCTTTAGATCCAGATGTCTTACGTTTATTATCTGAGTACATAATCAAACAACACTCAGCAAACACTCTGGTTTGAGCAAACTAGTAGGTAACTATAAAAGACGTCCTAGCCTTGAAACTTTTTCTCATGAGCCAAATGATGTAACTATCAAATGAGAGGTACTCTACTATAATTAGGTCATTAAGACACAAAAATGTTATATAACTAGTCTTATTAATCATTATTTATATTTTGCTTATTACCTACAATTACAGTTTTAGCAGATTTCCTTTAAGTAAAACAGCTATTGAGACTGTACTCATGATGCGAAACGCTTAATAAATTGTCCACTAATCCCGTTAATTTTATTGCTGTATATATATATATATATATATATATATATATATATATATATATTTGTATATACATACATACATATTATTTTTATTTATATGCTCAATGAAGTAGCCCTTCAGAGAGGGACTTTATTTCCTGCATGAGCCGTACAATTTAGTACATTACATGTATTTGTAGATTGTAGAGAACAAATAATTCATATACAATTTTTTTTGTTATAGATACATGAAAATAATAAAGGTAACTCTGATATATATATATATATATATATATATATATATATCTATATAGATATATATATCGTTACAACATACTAAATGATCTCAACACACTTGACGACCTACCACTAACAGACGATGAAATAGAATTCATAATTAATAACTTAAAACGAAATATTTCACTAGGCATCGATGGTATAACTGGTGACATTTACAAACAAATATACAGATGTTTTCCAAAATTTTTAAATACTTTGTATCAAACATGTTTTCAAACTGGCCGATAGAGCTGCTAAGTTTGCTTCAAAAGATTCCCAATTACCGGAATGTTACAATAAAATCTCCAAAGCCCACGTAAAATATATGTTAAAAGCTCATCTAACTGAAAAGTGGCAACAACAATGGACTGTAACTAATAAAGGACAACATTTAAAACTTTTCATTCCAAACATTAACACATATTTTAACAGCAAAAACATACAAACCGACTTTTATATTACACGATTAGTAACAGGACATGGTTCACTAAATTCTTACTACCAACGATTTAACATAAAATACAAAAATTCTTGCCCCTGTGATTACTCAACTCTACAAACAAGTCAACACATTATATACGATTGCAGACTACTGACTAACGAACGACAAAAACCAAAACAAGACATTGAACAGAAAAAAGGCAAATTTCCAATAGAAGAAAACAAGTTATTTTTAAAATATACTAATGCTTTTAAAATATTTGAAGAACATGCTTTTAATACTATTAATCCGTTGAATACTTATTATAAATGATACAACTACAATATTTAAAATATTTATAGGATAATCATTATTTCTTTTCTCTTTTTCATTTAAGATTTATAATTTTCTCTTTATATGTTTTTACTTTACTTTTAACGTTGTTATTGTTAACTCTTTATATAAGTCATACTTTTGAAATAATTTATGCATAAATTAATTGTAACACACTACAAATGCATGTGATATGCTAACTTGCATGGGACATGCAGAAACTAATAAACGGTCTTCTTATAGGGTTACTATAGGAAGGAAACAAATAAAATATATATATATATATGTATATTGAAAAAATATGTTTTAATACTGTTTATAGTATGCTGCCATTTTACCCATTGTAGTCATTGCAATAACTTATTTTCTGGTTTATCTCACCTGCAAATTTCCTGCGGGCTTTATTGTTCTTATAGAATAAAATTCTGTCCTTAAGAGGCCAACGGTTTGTTATTTTCATTACTGACTATAAAAAGGAGTCTTTCATCTGAAAGTAGTTTACAGCCATGTATGAGGTGTTTTTTCAGTTTTAAAATCACATGGGTATAATGAGTCAGTTTAAATATGTTCAAGTACACTATATATATATATATATATATATATATATATATATATATATATATATAAGAGAGAGAGAGAGAGAGAGAGAGGAGAGAGAGAGAGAGAGAGAGAGAGAGAGAGAGAATTACGAGTACATAGATAGGTACTAGATATAGTGCACGCTCTAGCTGCCACAGTTTTCATTTCATCGTTCCCGAAGTGAATATTTAAACGCTTCATTTAAAACCAATGACATTTCATTCAAGCTCATTTAAGAGTCATTTTGTTAACGCGTGAATTCGAGTCAGGAGCAGGGGGGGCAGAGACCAGAGGAAAACAAAAATCCTCAATAACTCCGTTATTTAGTGTCATATCAAAAAATGTTATGTAATCAATGTTGAATATTTAATATTCTACAATTGTTTTTCGATATATATATAATTTGTTTTTGGCAAAAGTTGAACATTAAGCGGGTGAAAACATTTAGCAGATGTTTGAGAAGGAAAATGAGCAATTGAGGTTGCACACGAAACGCGATGTTTAAGATATTTCTTCATATTGCCATCGATTCTATCCAGATGATAAAAATTATGTATCTTCTCATATATATATATATATATTTACACCGGGAGTCCTAATTTCTATTTTTATGTTAACGTTAAATGTAATACGGAAGATCACAAGGATGTGAGAGTCCTCTGTCAATATGGGGAGAATCAAAAATTCGAAATATCTCCGTTACTAGGAGTTTGATTGAAAAATATTACACACACACACACACTCACATATATATATATATATATATATATATATATATATATATACATATTGACGACCTCGTCTTAGGTATGTAAGTTAAAGGGACGGTCTTAATAAAACTGGTAATATATAATATAAACTGTATCCGGTATAAACTGGTCCTATTCATAGGATCGACTACCATGTGGGCAATAGGAATTTATTTAGTGACGAACTCACTGTATAAAATCCAGAGTCCCTTCCTGGCTAGAAATAGTTGGTAATCTATAGATTATCAGCCCCCATTAACATCTGGAGCACAAATTGGACGTTAATAAATGCAAAGTATTGGCACATAATACAAAGTAAGTTGATAAATCATCATCGCAACATTGTTATGAATCTACTATAACAAATCAATTATTTCAAACATTTTATTTACTCAAAGTCAACGCAAATAGATTGAAGGTCAGGTTGCAGTACATTAACATGTCTTTTATAAACCTTTTCACTCAGGAGCTGCGAAGTAAGCGGATTTATGTTATCATGTGGACAGGAGAGACAGACACCCATTTTAACGCAACACTGACCATTAAACATTTCCTGACAGACTGCAGGGTACGCGGACATCTAACTTACCAAATGACTTTAACTATTAACGGAAAGTAGCCCACATATTTATGATTTCTTTGATTACTTGAAGTAAATTGACATTTATAAGAAACATTAAATCTCAACTTTTGACCAAACTTCCTCTTCTCATTCATATATATGCAGTTTTGAAAGGACCTCATCTTCTGGGTATGATCGATGGACAATTGAGTAACTTTTCGCAAAAATCGCGTCATGAGTACGACCTCAATAGAAGATTTCCCTTAGGGAAAATCTACTAAAATGTTTAAATATGTGGTTTGGCGATTAATCAAAAATTATGACCGCTTGAGTGTATGTGTGAGCACATATCCAGCAATCCTATATGTCAATAATAGCACATATGACAGTTCAGCAGGTGTGCCACCCTAACGGCTAGTAAACAAAGGGAAAGGCGAGTTGCATATTAATTACGAACGCGGTAATATCGCTCTTCCTAACAGCTGTACCGCATTGGTACTGTCGATACGTCATGTTGTGAATGTCAATAGAATTATAGGGGCACACTTGTTACGTCGAGCGTATGAACCGACAATAACTTGGCACACAACATACAAAGGTATATGTATACATCTGCAGTGCGAAATTGAAGTCCGTTCAAATTTGAATAAACTTATAAATATTTCTGTAGCTCAAAAAAAAAAAAAAAAAGGATTAAATCCCCACCGTTAGATCGTATTTCCTCCATTAGGAAACATGATTATTTTCAAATGCTTATGGCAAAGGTATGCCGACTTCGTTCTTTTGTGCCTTAAATGTTTTATGTTCTATATACCACCTTTTCAGAGATCATCTCCTCTACATTCTTAGAACCATCTGTACCTGTAACTGAGGCCACTAAAATGTAATGGTCTGAACGGACTTTTTTTCATCAACTCCTAGGATCGATGGGCATTATAAGAAATTTGTCTAAAATCGCGTCATGAATACGCCACTTTATTCTAAGCCCTAAATACCAAATATTGTTTTCTAGAGACCTTTATTATGTAAGATACATCGTCGCGTGACGACGTGCTCAATTAAGAGTTTAAGTTCTTGTTTCGAAAATGTTTACTCTATCTATACCATACTTGATATTTAGACGTTTTAGTCAACGCTAAAGAACATACTTCTTATTGGCTAAAGTCGGACTTTGAATAGCGAGGATTTAGAGAGGGGGAATTCGAAAATTCAAATTATTTTCGTTATTATGAGTCATATAGTAAAATGTTATAGAACCAACCTTGTTAAACAATTGATACTGTACAATTGTTGCGCTATTTATTTTTTCGTAACTAAGAATTCAGTGAGTTATTCGTACTGTTATGTTTTCAGCTTTCAGTAACCCCCCCCCGCCCCGCCCCGCCCATCGCTCCCTTCTACTCATTTTTTTCCATAGAAATAAGTAATATGTTGTGATATGAGATAATAAATGATATGAGATAATAATAAGTTATAGTAGCACGTAGGATATATGCTTAGTTTACGCAGACCCTGCATGACTGAAGTTTTAAAATATAGAGACGTAAAAAAGAAATGCCATCATCATCTCGGGTGTTGGTCTTTTCATTCGACCTACAGTAATTGTAGTACTTCACCCAGTGAAGAGAACTTCGCTTAAAATAGTAAATTCGTATTGATTGTCTTATTAGAAAACCCCATTAAACACTTCTCTGATAAGGTTAGCCCTTAATATTCTGATATCAACTAATCTATATACATATTTTGCAAGCAGACACCCAGAAATCATACTGCACTTTATTATTGGACGTCTTCTGAGGTTCTGTTGTTGATGGTCTGTTCAACGGCCAGCCCCAAGGTTGCTGCCTGGTGAGCAGCTGCCAACAGCTCGTCTCTCTTGCCGTCTATCATTTCCATCGCTCTGTCTAAGCACTGCAGAGCCTCCGCTAAGCCCATGAAGACGACGTAATCTGCTCCCAGATCGACGAGAACACCTGTAGGATCGGAGATTTTACCCTCCACGAACAAGTGTTCCGTCAGAGGCACGAGCACCTTTTCCTCACAAGATACCGGCGTTTCTTTGAGTCTGTTCACACAGCTCCAAGACTCAATGATTTTCTTTTCCGTCATGTCCAAGAGTTGCAAAGCGTCGTCAATTAAAAGTAAATCGCTTTTAGATTCTTCTTGTAACGCTTCTAACTGAATCGGATCAAGTTTATTTAATTCTTCTTTTATCTCCTCCTGGTATTTATATTCGTCTTCCATTCTTCTTTACAGTATTTGATGTACACTCTATTAAATCTAAAGATAAAATAAGAATATATTTGCCTATAAAATAGACCAGATGGCATCATTTAACAATGCTTCATTTGTTGTAACTGTTTATTATAGTATTTATTAAAATTAAATTACTTGTTAACGTCCACTTTGTGCTACTAAGGCAGAGACGGATTATCTACAGGTTACCACCCTTTTCTAGCCAGTGTGGAACTAAGGATTTTATGTAATGAGTTCGTCACTAAATGAATTCCTATTCCCCAGGTGAGAATAGAACTCAAGATTTACCAAATGAGATTAATACTGCCTTGAGCTAAGGGGGTCGATTCACGGATGGAAATTTATGTTGGACTCGCAACTATATATATCCTTAATTCCATTCCGGCTATAAGCGTGCACCCTAATGCATTATTGATGGCACAGGTTACCCACGTGAGTTAATGCATGGCCTTAATCTCGCTTAGTAAAAATTTAGCCGCGAGCTCAATAATTACCTGGGCAATAGAAGTTTATTTAGTGACAAACTCATTAAATAAAATCCTTAGTCCCATCCTGGCCAGAGGAAAGGATGGATAACTCGTATATTTGCCGCCCCGGCTTACACAGGTGGCATAATTAGATGTTAAATATATAAAAAATAAGATAAGTACCTTACTATGAACTATCATCTAACTTTTTTACCCCTCATTCTTGAAAATGTTAATATTGAAGCATTTTTATTGGTGTTTATGTCGTTACCTTGAAAGTGTATCGCCCCCTTCACGAGTCAGTTTCTCTACAAATTTAATTTTCTGTCAATTTCCAAGAATTAATCAACGAGAGTAACTCATTAGGTGATCTTTTGTGAAACTGTATATATTCTGCCCTCAAAAATGTTGTGGTTTTGGTCTTCTTGCTGTAGTAAATCAATTTAAATAAAAGCTCACTGCTTTAAGAGATATTTTCATTTCTCAGAAGTACGTGGTTGCTTCACCCTAAGTTGGCCAGTATTCTTTTATATTTCAAATGCTTTTTTATATGGAATTCATAGATGAAGTAAATCATTCATGTAGAAAAAAAACTTTTTGGCTTCCTCTAAATTTTAAAATATTCTAATATTTTTTAAGCAAGGCACACACTATTTAATACTTTTTTACAGTACCATACCATTTTTATGAATTCCGTATTATATATTCAAAATACCTGATATCATGCAGATGTTCGATGCCATTCCGGTACCACGATGAATCGTTTCGTGCAAAAAAAAAAAAAAAATTATTTCCATTTCCTTCGTGTATCAAAATGCCTGCCAAAGTAAAAGTGTATTATGAACTTGAAACTGTTGGTAATCCGAAGTCGCAATATCAGACCTGTAGGATGCTTCACTAAGAAAGAGTTCCATCTCCTTGTTTTAGGATGTTATGGCAATCCTGGATGTTTGGGCTCTTGCGATGTCTTCAAAAGTATGCTTCCTTTTCGCGTGTACTGAATACCTATAACCTATGATGTAATGCTGTCTTTCACAGCCTATCTCAAAGTGGGATATTCTCTCGAAATTTCATCGTTTACAGATCGTAACGTTTTTGTTTTTCAAATTGCTCTTTTCTTAGATGGGAAGAGCTGGCTGTCTTGGTTTAATCCTCTGTTTTTGGTTATTAGTATTTTTGAAGTGCACCCACGTTTCGCCGTAAGCAACAATTTGTTGACGAAACGAATGTCATTTGGGGTTTTCAGAAGAAATTTCCACCTCGGCCTGCTGAGGGGTCAAATTGTGTGGAAAACTTTTAAAGATTCTGGAACTGACGGTAATGACATGTGGTGGAAATATGGACTTTGGGGTACTCCTAACTATGAGAGATGTTCTCCGTGATAGTGAACGAATCATTTCTAAATATTCTCAGGTAACTCAATGGAGAGATCTAGGACGTCCATTACTGAATGTGGAAATTATACTCGTAGTTGTTATTGAAATTTATTATTTTTAGATCAAAGTGTTCAGTGTCTTTGCACTGATAGAGGTGTCCTATCATTCTCTTACATGAGTGATGAGTAATTCTTATTGAATTGCAGGCTATTATAGGTGAAACATTAAAATGATACATAGTACTTAAGCGGCTTAGGAGAATATATAAAAGTCCGTCACGCAGGGGCTGCGTAAACTAAGCAGATTTCCCACGTGAAGTTTTACAATAGAGAAATCTGCCTAATAACAACTGTATTTGCAATAAGATTTATTCTATACAATTTTTCGATCCGACGCATAATAACGGAGATATTTTGAATTTTCAAAAATCCCCCCTCTAAACCCCCCCCCATTGGTCCGATTTCAACCATTAACGAACTGATCTTCCTTTTTACATAAAACGATTAAATTCCGAGTTTGGTAACGATCAAACAAAAATTGCGACCGCTAGAGCGTTAACAGACAAATTTATATATAATTTTGAACGGACCTCATTTTCGTCATCTCCTGGGTAGGATCGATGGAGATTTGAAGAAATTTTTCGAAACTCGCATCATGAGTACGACCTCAATAGCTGATTTCCCTTAAGGGAAATCTGCTAAAAGCTAAAATAATGAACCGTCTTCCAGTCCTTGTACAAAGCTAAGTACAAAAGAGTGGCTTTGGTTTTCAAGGTCAGCTGTCAGTTGAAACTAATAACGTATCAAGGCACCACATCAATCCCTGTCATGTTCAACCCCTATATCTCATTACACTCACCTGATTGACACTCCAGGTCTTCTTGACAGTGCATAATGTCCGCCCCTTCATAGAAATACATTTCCGGCATATAAGTGATAATAGCAACTCAAGTATAAATACGTGGTGTGGCTGACTACTAAAAAAACTATAGCTATAAAGGTCTCTCCTAAGTACTTCAAAAAGGACCGAAAAATTCACTTAACCCTGATTCGAAATGTTTTAGCAGATTCTCTTAAATAAGGGAATAAGGCCCGTTCAAAACTCTTTCATTAAATATATATATATATATATATATATATATACAGTCAGTAACAAAAGTTTCTGGACACTCATGAACTTAGCAAATAGAAGGTTGCCATTCTTACTCATTGGGTTTTTAACCAATAAAACAAGTAATAACATATAGTACTTTAATTCTTACGTTCTATAACATAATTTAATTTAATTTTTCATATAAGAAACAATAATAGCTGAACAACAAAACAAAAAACAATGAAAAAACGGTAACAAAAGTTTTTGGACATTTACTTTCTCTTATCAAATAAGTGAGTTTAATCTTTCTAGGATTAAAAAGGAGCATTCACAGGTCATGACTGGGTTTCAAGTAATATCATATCTCTTTAGTTACTTGTGATATATTGGTCTGGTGCGCACATTTTATTCCTCATGGCTCGGACAACATTCAAAGAGTAGCAAATAATTGTATTTAATTATCAAAAGGGTAAAAGTGTGCGGTAGATTAGTCGTTTAGTAAATAGATGCAAAAGTATATTAGCTAATGTGATAAATCGGTATAGGCAAGAAGACAGGCTCCACTTTGAAGTGACTACCGGCCGTCCAAAAATATTAACTGAACGTGATGAGAGCAAAATATTAAGAAAAATAAAAATTAATCCTAAAAATGAGCGCTCCTACTATTGCAGCAGAGGTATTTAATGATATTGGGGAAAAAAGTGCATGCTCAAAGGATTAGAAGATTACTGGAAAAAAAATAATTTCCATGGGCGTACACCTAGACGTAAACCAATGATTAGTGAAAAAAATAGAAAGAAGAGGCTGCAATTTGCAAAAGCTTTTATTAATAAAAGTTCTGAATACTGGGAAGATGTTATATTTAGTGATGAAACTAAAATTGAGCTATTTGGGCCAAAAAGGCAGGAGAAAATCTGGAGGAAAAAAATGAAGCTCTAAAAATAAAAAATATACAGCCTACAGTGAAACACGGGGGAGGTTCTTTGATGGTGTGGAGGTGTATGGCGGCTTCAGGTGTTGGATAATTGGCTTTCATTGGTGGGAAAATGAATGCACCAATGTATTGTGACATAATGAAAACAAATTTAAAACCAAGTGCGGACAGCTTAGGAGGCTGAAGGGTAAGTTCCATTTTTATCAGGACAATGACCCTAAACACACTAATCTAATGGCCAGAACTTGGTGCCTTTACAATTGCCCGAAATTGGTCAATCCGCCTCCTCAATCTCCTGACATGAACACCTGTGGGATCATTTAAAACGGCAAATCACGAAGAGTCCAATAAACTCCAAGCAACAACTCGAGAAGCGGATCCTTGAAGAATGGTCCAATATACCGATTTCTTTGACATCAAATCTCGTTTGCTCTATGCCCAATAGGCTCAGGGAGGTAATAAAAGCTAAGGGCAATCCAACAAAATATTAATTTCTTTATTCTAACATGAATATAAAATTTGTTATAGAAATTTAAAGAAACTGTCCAAAAACTTTTGTTACCTGTGTTTTCATTTTTTTTTGTTTTGTTGTTCAGCTATTATTGTTGCTTACATAAAACATTAAATTAAATTATGTTATAGAACGTATGAATTAAAGTACTAAATGTTATTACTTGTTTTATTGGTTACAAACCCAATGAGTAAGAATGGCAACCTTCTATTTGCTAAGTTCATGAGTGTCCAGAAACTTTTGTTACTGACTGTGTGTATATATATATATAAATTTATATATATATATATATATATATATATATATATATATATATATATATATATACACACACACACACACACACACACATGATTGGTAGGACTGTGACAGTCGAGCTAAGCACTCGATCCTTTCACTGTTGTCTAGATAAAACAGCATAATTGGATTTCTAAACAAGCATACTAAATTTATTTACATACGCATGGCCTATCGCTTTACAACATTCTACATATTATAAGGTGGTGATGGATATGAGCACACTGTAAGTAACAGGAGTAGAATTTAAACATGCCTTTTTGCCTCAAAATTCGATTTTCGGTAATAAAATAATATGTTGTTTTCATTGATTAAATTGGATTTTTTTGGAGGGTGGCATTGACTCATAAATGAAATTACGCTTATATTCTACGGGCTATATCTTACTGTGAATGTTTTTATATCCGGCAACGCAACTTAAAACTCTCATATTGAGACTTGTGTAAATTAGTTCTACATGTGCTTAAAAATCGACATTAACCTGTACTGTAGTGATAATTGTATTCTGATAGTGTTAAATTTCATTTATTCATGAAGAAATATCACTCAAGAAATCGATATTTGAAACGTTGAATGATTCCTACGTAATTAAGGAGCAAAAATGAACGCTCTTAGCTTCTCTTCCGCAGAAAGATTGATTCCGTCTTCTTACATCCAGCAGGCAGTGGCTGCCAAGAAAACTCGTGAAAACCAAATAAGAATACTCATAGAGCAAAGAAAATGGCCAGAGGATGGATGGGACGATGCAACGATAGAAATGCTGCTTTGTGATTTGTCCCAGATGGACACGAATAACTTCCCTGAGAAATGCGGAGTCGGTGCCCGAGAATCTCGCATTGCCTCAGAGCTGGTGGCACGGAGATACTACCGGATGGGGCACGGAATCGGGAGATCGGGGGATATTGGTGAAGTCCAGCCCAAAGCTGCAGGATCAAGTCTCCTTACGAAGCTAACCAATGCGCTTCTCTTAGACACGATCAGGTTCATGGGTGTGAAGAACTCAGCAGGGTGCTTCCTCTTGCCCGTCTCCACGGGTATGGGGCTAGTTCTCTGCTTGCTCACCATCAAACAGGACAGGCCTGGGGCTAAGTTTGTTCTCTGGTCTAGGCTAGATCAGAAGTCTTGCTTCAAGAGCATTCTCACTTGTGGACTCCAACCAATTATTGTAGAACCTGTTTCGAGTGGCGATGAGCTTCGAACTGACATACACGGTATGGAAACTCAGATAAACACGTTAGGGTCGAATAACATTGTGTGCGTTTTGTCTACGACTAGCTGTTACGCCCCTAGAGCTTGCGACTCCCTGGAACACATTGCAAGCCTCTGCTCGAGACACAATATCCCACATTTAGTCAACAACGCTTTCGGTCTCCAAAGCGCACGCTTAATGCATTTGATTCAAGAAGCTGCTAAAAAAGGAAGAGTCGATGCATTCGTTCAAAGTACCGACAAGAATCTCCTTGTTCCAGTCGGAGGTTCAATAATATCCGGTTTCGACAAAGGGCTTCTGGAAAGGATATCTCGTAATTATGCTGGAAGAGCTTCCTCAGGTCCGGTCATTGATGCGTTCATGACGCTCTTGTCTCTGGGAAGCAACGGCTACAAAAATCTGATTCTCGAACGCAAGGACATCTTCAAGTATTTGAAAGATGAACTGGGGAAAGTTGCAGCGAAACACGGTGAGCGCATTTTAGAAACCAGAAACAATCCTATTTCTCTAGCAATGACATTGGAAGGACTTAGAAACGGCGCAGACAGCAAGAAGGTTTCTGTTCTCGAGCAGATGCTCTTCATGAGGGATGTCTCAGGGGCTGATGTAGTAACAGCTGCTGAACACAAGGAGATTGGCAAGTATCAATTCGAGTGCTGGGGAACCCACTGCTCCACTGCAACATACCCATACGTGAGTGTTTGCGCAGGTCTGGGGATGACCAAGCTCGATGTGGATATGTTTGTATACAGGCTCGACAAAGCATTGAGTAAGCTGAAATCCAAAGCTGTGATTGGGTCGCTAGCTCCACCTTCCGCCGATGACCTCCTTCCACCGAATCTGCACAGAAGAAATTCGATGGACATGGGATTAGATGAACAAGAAACACAAGTTTTGCACTCCAGCAAAGAGAATTTGTGAATGTAACAAATAAAATTAAATTTGCATTTAATTTCTAGATTCCTCCTAAAGCGGATGCTAAGTAGAAAAGTCTAAGTTGTTTTTTGTTAACGTTTTCTTTATGCTACTAAGACTAATCGGTACCGACTATTTATAAGCTTATTACAGGACTTTTCTAACAATGTTGGTGCTAAGGATTTTAGCTTAGTGAAATCGTCACTAAGTCAATTTTTATTTCCCAAGCGATGGTCGAACCCACCATTATATGCTCTAAAACTTCTTATGCAAAAAGAAGAAAACATTCGTTAAAATTTCTTGGCGCTGTTGAATATGTTTTATTCCTCATTTAAGATGGTAACATATCTATCCCGTCCCGATTAACCGTAGTAGTAGTAGTAGTAGTAGCACCTCCACCGCAGCATGGACATTTTACTTTAAATTTTTAATGATATCCGCTAATACCAAAGTAACTCAATAGTGGCTCGAAGTGAAAATCGCCTTTGTAAGATTGGTGGTTTACAGATGTCTGAAACCTAAAGTCCAAATCTTAATATTCGAAAAAAAAAATTTGTCACCACAATTTTGAAAAATTGGGGTGGCCGGTTCGATTCCCGCAATAGGAATTAATTAATGCCGAACTCATTTAAAAACCTTAGTCTCACCCTGGCTAGAAAAGGGTGGTCAACTGTCGATAACCCGTTCAGATTAGCCATAGTTGCGCAAAGTGGACGATGATAAATTAATTAACATTTTTAAAGGAGATAGTTCAAATATTTCATTCGACCCTTTCTCTAACTCCCACCCCCCCCCCTCCTTTCTTCTTGCAACACGTTACATTAAAGCTGAAATAAGACCCTCTCAGAAGTATTGAATTATTGCTCGTGTAAAACGAAGTAAAATTGAGGTTTACCGTAAGGTGAAAACTAATTAAAAAGCATAAATATATATATTCGTTATCAGCAGAGATAGAAAACTATGTATAAAATAACAATTGTAAAAGAATTAAATGAATACAAAATCCGACTCATAATATCGGACATATTTAGAATTTTCGTCTCACCACTCCCCTCCTCCCGGTCTGATTTCTGCTGTTAACGAATTTGACCTTTTGACTTACAAGAAACGTTGAGATATTGAATTTGATAACGATCAAAGTAATATTAAGCCCGCTAGAGAGGTAATAGAAACACACACAAAGTATTGAAAGGAACTCATTTTCGTTATATCCTAGGTTGGATCTTCGACGGCGCTGTGTAAAAGGCCTCATGTAATAAGGTATTGTGAGCTAGGCTCTTTTAAAGCTTAATTCTTCAAAAAGAGTAGTGCTATTACTTGATTTTATTATTTTTATAATACTTCATATTATTAGGTACTTTTCTGTCCTATTTTAAGCAATGGTTGACCAGTAGTATTCAGCAGTTCAAGATTTCCTTTAAGTGAAATCATTCAAAATATTTGTTGAACTCAAAGGCAACGAAAAGTGTCTTTTGTGGTCGTCACGAGTGCAACCTTAACAAAATCTGCTAAAATGCGTGAGATTAGATACTCCTAATTTATTTCTGATAATATATAAAACAATTTTTACATAAATGAAACCGATTATCAGTAAAATCTTATAGTTTGTTTTCTTATTTATTTTTAGAAGGTACAGAGATATATCAGAAGATGCGAGAGAAATATGGAGATGTCATGAGGTACTGGATAGGATATAAACTAGTCGTCCTTCTCGCCGATCCCGATGACGCAGAGGTAATGTTAACAACTTAATAATAACAGTTAATAATGAATAATAAAATAGTTAATACTACGAGAATAGGCCCTCATAAACCATGTATTTTAATACGCATGCAAGCCTTGGCTCTTTACATTATAATGAGCCGAATTTGCTTTGTTTTAATTCTCTTGAATAACTTTTTAGTTAAGGAATGATTCTCGTATTTATTGATGGTGGTTTCCCTAAATGACAATGATTAATCCATAATCTCACCTTAGCTAAAAAATGGTGGTAGCTTCTCAATACACAGCTTCTCTATTAAAGTTGCATAAATTTATTATTAATATACCCACCCCTCTTCCTTCCAGTATCTTTTTGGGAGTCAGGTTGAAGGCATGTCAAAGGAATATTCTGAGAGTATTACCATCATCCCAGGTTTCTCGAGGAAGTCCAGATGGACTCTAACTCTGGAACTTCCATTGAGAAGTTATATTATAAGTACCTTGATAGTTTTCAAGGAGGATTCTGATGAATATCACGACAGGGACGAATATTCATCATCCTTCAAGCAGTTTGACTTCTAATTTTCCGAAGCATTCGTCTGCCATTTCTATGTATTTTTGAGAAAATCAACATTTATGAATTAGTTTAGAGAGTAATAATGAACAATGAGATTTCGAAGTGCATACTAGTGCCTTTAGCCTAGTCCCATTGTCCAGGGCTTGGGTGTTATCAGATACGCAACCTGAGTAAATTTTATAGGATCAGTTTTAATATTTGTTGAGTAGAATATACATAAATTAAATGTTTCCTCTCATTTGCAGGTACTGTTCCGGGATACACAGAACCTAACCAAATCTGAAACATACAACTTTCTCCATCCTTGGCTTGGTACTGGATTGCTGACTAGCACAGGTAAAAAAAAAATAATAAAAATCAGGAGTTCTTTAAGTAATTTACAATTTACCAGCAATAAAATCAAGATTTATGCTTTTGCAATTATGGAAGAGGCAAATCTGAAAGATTTTAAGCCTCTTACTTTTGAGTCTTTTTATTTGACAAGGGCAATTTGAAAACTATAGAAATAATTGTAAAAAATTTGACAACTTTGTGGCCCTCCAAATGATGCTTATCAAAGTAATTAACTATCCTATCATACTATTATACCATTCCTAAGCTTGATTAATATTTATTTTCTTAATATATTCTTGTACAGCGGTTTATAATGAACTCTGGTCATTTTAAAGATTTTTGTGGATTATAAATTTTAAATATTTCAGAGATTTTGAATATTAAATTTAAGGTAATAAATATAAATGGTCTCATGATAATATCTTATACAAAGTTTTCACAATTTAAATTGTGTACTCAATTTCCTACATTGGCATATTCATCATAAAATAATGATCACTATTTGAAAACAAAAAGAAATCCAAAAATTATTTTTATTTCTTAGATTATTCACTACTATCATACATTCTTTGAATTTTCAACTCATGAATAATATTTCAATCTATAATTTCTTATCTTGATTATTTTCTTACTTTTATATAAGTACTTCTTTTGTTTTTATTATACAAGGGAAAATTCATGAAATTTAAGAAAAGCATATTTTAGCTTTTTTTGACTTCTTCATTATTTTTTGTTTAATTTAATACAATAATTTCGTTACTCGAGAATCCTGAAATATTAAGAATAATTATGTACATTATCTTGCAGGGTATAAGTGGCATATACGGAGGAAAGCAATTACTCCTACTTTCCATTTTAAAGTTCTTGAAAACTTTCTGGACGTATTTGAAAAGAAGTCAAAAATGTTTGTTCAGTGTCTAGAAAAAGAAGCAAATGGAAATGTTTTTGATATTTATCCATATGTATCAAGGCTTACATTAGATGTTATTTGTGGTAAGAACACTTGTTATTATGCTAAAGTATTAATAATTTAAGTTAATACAAATTAAATGAATTATTGATTAGTACATGAAATAACTTTTTATTTTACAGAGACAGCTATGGGGACTCCTGCAAATTCACAAGTAGATAATACTGAGCCTTATGTAGTAGCTTTAAGAAGGTATGGAATTATAAAACTGAATTCACCTTTAAATGATTAGTTCCACTTCATTACATAGAATACAAAAATAGTTACATAAAAAAAAATCTGATATGAGCACCTCATGACTTCTTTGTACTCCTATTAAATAAAATGTACAAACAGTTTGGTTGAATTTCATTTAAAATTATATCATTTGAAAGTGATATATGATATCTCTGTTTCAAGGATCGGTTTGAAAAATGTCACAGAATATAATGTATAGATTATTTCATGACAAGGAAGAAAGGTCATATACAATTTCTTCCTATCTCTAATATTTATAGACAAATATGTAACTTTTTATTTTAGCCCTCAGAGGACACCGTCCCCCTCCCCCTTAGTCAATTTTGATCATAAGGGTAGATACACTAATAGACATTACAACAATCCCAAATATGAAATTTCAATATTATAAGTGAATGTTTAGTTATACACAATGTTCATGTATGTTTGTATAAACCTCATGCCGAAAGTAGTCAAAATGGATAATTCTGTTAAAATCTGAAAACTTTTCTCAATTAAAATTTGAAAAATGTTTGCAATACAATACTTCTTTTACCCTGTACAAGGAAGTAAGAAGGTTAGGATTGTGTAAAAACAGTAGTTTAAAAGATATTGAAATATTTGTTTTACTATTTTCAAATATATATACTGTTTGTTCAAATATATATACTGTCGCGTTACTACTTTCAAATATTGTTTTTATACTTTCAAATACATTAATTTGATATTTAAGTGCTGTGTTGAGAGCAGAGTTGGGCAACATTGTAATTACAATTAAAACTTACAAGTTATAACTACATTAGTTGAAATATAGTTACAATTACAACTACTAATGTAATTAGTTATTGATAATGGTCAACTACATTTTTCAACTAAAGTAATTGTAATTGAAATTTCACAACTACAGTTAGTAGTTGAGAAAATCAGTAGTCCCAAAAACAACTACAGTTAGTAATTGTAACTGTAGTTGTAGCTGCAAATACAGTTACTTGGGTAGTTACATTAAAAAACTGTCTAAAACACTGATTGAAGTAGTTGAGGCAGTTAAGAAATAACTATATCCAATGTCTTTATATTCAAAAGTTTATTATATTACATATACTAATTTATCATAATAATTGAAAATAATTTTATTGCAAATAAATGAAAACTAACGAAAATAATATGTTAATTCCTTTTTATATTTTTCCGAGTCAAATGAAATTAAATAATACTTTTAAACTTTAAAATTTAAACAAATTAACCATTAAAAGTACTCTTAACTCACAATTTTTGTAAGACCAGGCTATTTGATTTTGGGGCTTTTGCCATCGTGCCAAAAGAAAATAATCTCTCTACTGCTCTGCTCCAAAAAATAAGGAGTTCTCATCCTCACTTTCACTGCCACTCAATGTAATTTGTTTCAAAAATCTCTTTGTCGCCAAGGACTGTTGACAGATATAGAGGACAGCCTGGAGAGCCCTGTGCGAGAGAGTGAGAAGAGGCGATCGATGGAGTGTGCTGATAGGAGCGTCTAACTTCAGTTATTCTGACATATTATGTGCACCAATTGAACATGGCTCATCTCAGATGAACCATTTGTCACCACCACGAGTGTAAATATTTATATAGAGGCGATATATTCGCTCCTTGGAACGTAAAAAACAGCTGATCTATATGTAGTTATAGTTATTACTCAGTAACTACAGTTACAATTACAACTAGTAAATGTAATTATTTTTATAACTACTTTTTATCAATTAGTAGTTGGATTTATGAATACCAACTACAATTACTGTAATTGCAAAACCAAGAATATGCAACTACAGTTACCAACTACATTTTTGTAACTGTAGTTGGAATTACATAACTAGTATTTATTAGTTGAAAAAGTAGTTAATTACAAAAGTATTTAATTACTGCCCAACTCTGGTTGAGACTACTATTAAGCAATTGGTGTTGTAAAACTAATCATTAGTATTTAGCTAAAAGTTATATTTTAATTGAAAATGGTTGACTATTTATTGACTAGAAACTCTAACTCATTTTCAAATTCTCCAAAAATTCAATTACATAAGTTGCTCCAATAATGAAGGATTATTTTCAAAAAAATATATTTTTTTTTCCAAGTATGATTTCTATAGCTCAACCCGCCATCTTCAGAGCTATGAAAAAAATCAGTTAATACGTTAAACATTATTTATATATATATATATATATATATATATATATATATATATATATATATATATATATAAGGATCGATGGACCTACTATTATTTAAAAAAAATGGTTTTAATGGTTCATCCTGAAATCTTGTTGCCTGAGGCCATGATTGATTACGATTCAAATAGAACTCTGTTTGCTTCTTTGGAGACTGTTTTCAAAAATAGTTTATCAATGAAACATTTATGTGTGGCAGCTGCAAACATATAAACCACCTTTAATGAAGACTCCCAGAACACAGGTTTTTAATCTGTGGTTGGCAGGCAAACTAGGATATTACATTATGGGATCACAGTATGTGTGTTCTTGGGTTCTCTATCTTATCTATCTGTCTCTCTCTCTCTGTCTGTCTCTCTTTCTTTCTTTCTCTATCTCTCTCTCTCTCTCTCTCTCTCTCTCTCTCTCTCTCTCTCTCTCTATATATATATATATATATATATATATATATATATATATATATATCTATATATATATTAAAAGGTGAATTTAACCCCAAAAAATTGAACTTGTATTGTAAATAATTTTGGAAATAAGGAAAGTAATAGTATGTCAGGGAATTTTTTTAAATGGAAGTATTTGTGTTTGCATTATTTTAATAAATCCATCTTATAATTGTTTACAGATTATGTGATGGCATATCTGACAGAATATCTCGGATTTGGTTACATCCAAACTTTATGTTCAAATTATTTGGAAAAGAAAAAACCCAGAACAAGCTTATTGCTGTACTTCACTCATTTGCAAAGAAGGTAATTTAGTAGAATTTAATCCTAATTCTATACATATTTGGAATTCATCCACAATTGTAATGCACGTTTCAAGTGTAACTTTACAGAAATTATGAGTTAACTTTTTTGAAGAGATACGTTTTTCTTGAGCTCATTTATAAATTCAGACAATATATGTGGGTTGTTTTTGAATAACCTGAGTGTTTGGTGATAACCTTAGTAATTCAATACAGATAAATATTCAATAATGAAGGGTATTTTCTCAGACGTAGAATTTCTCTATTTTTGCTACATATCCTTTGAAGGAGACTTATGAAGATATTTAATGCAAATTTATTTTTAGGTTATGGCAGAACAAACAAAGAAAATTGAAGAAGAAAATTCCAGTGTTCAAAAAACTGAAGAGGACTTAGGTAAAGAATAGCTACTCCAGTATAGCAATGGATAATTACTATATTGACCTGCAAAATGATTGCCATAAAAATTACTCATGAATGTTTCATAATTACACATTTATTCTCTATTTCTTAGTTTGTTGGTTCTAAGATAGGCTACGGTTTCTCTAACATATACATTTTTATTTGCATGTTTAGCTGAAAAAATTGTTGGGGCAATGGTGGTGGTCTATTCGATAACACTGTAGGTTATCGGTTAAAGGTTAAATTTTATTTAGCTATTCGATTACCAGGCTTTGTGACTGGATTTCTATTTGTTCTCCATTCAAACGAACACTACTAAATAAAGAAATAACTATCTTTAGTCTTTAACACCACTACAGTACTTCAAAATTAAGTAAGTTATGAAATATAAGAATTTATTTGTTTTTTAAAGTATATAATTACCGCTTATGATAAATTAGTTAAATATGTCAAATATGTTTGATACAACAAACATGTCTGAGCAAGTGTAACTTCTATCAAAGATCATATTGATCAGTGAATAACTACTGTTAACTGCACATTCTACTGTGTGTCTTGAGACTTAAGATCATACATTGGAATTAAGTGTTTATAACATTATTATGGAAGAGTGCAAGACAGGATTGTGGAGAAATAAGACAAGGGAACATGTAATATTAAAATCGGAAGAAGCCAAATTCACACATCATGAAATCTGAATAGTGAAAAAGTGTTGCAAAAAGTAATCCATACAACTTCCTAAGGAAGCAATCTATCTAACAGTGGAGGATGGGTGATGTAAGTGTGGTTCAAGTTGAAGTGGGCTGACAAAGTAATAAAGGAGATAGAGTGCCATGTAGCAGACTATGAAACTATCCCCAGAATATGCGTAGGTGGAGAAGACTAGTATTTAGGAAGATTAAGATCGAGAAGGTCTGTAAAGCTAACATATAAATAAATAAATAGTTGTATATTTCGTCATAATCCACTCTTACTGCGTAGAATTTCTGCTCAATTAAAGCTTTTTAGGGCTAACTATAGAATCATTTTTCCCTTCTCATTATATTATTCTTTAAAGCAGCTAATGTTAAATTAGCAATCATAATTTTTTTTAAAAAAGTCTGTCACACAGGGGCTCCATAAACTAAGCAGATTTCTCTCATGAAGTATTGTAATAGACAAATCTACATACTGGTAACACTTAACACCATCGTGAATAAATACAAACAATAATGAGAAATATTTAAGTCAATTTTAATAACCTCCCAAAGGAAAGCATCTAAATTATAAATGAATAGGTCTGCCAACCACTCACAGCTGAACAGATTGATATAAATATTCTTCACCGAAAAGAAAAACAATTACTGAAATATATCTGAATATAACATATAAATGTTATTGAAGACTAGTTACTATATTTAGTACTGTAATTATTATGGATCAGAATAATTTTTATCTCAATCACTCAAATTTTAGCAGTCCGAGAACGTAAGATGGGGTGGGAGGGGGAATCAACAGAACATATTTCCATGTATCTCGTATAATAAAGGTCTCTTTAAAACAATATTTGGTATTTAAGATTCAAATAAAGTGGTTTGTTATAGAACAGAGTATCATTTATGTGGCACGAGAAGAAGTGGGGGTTTACTGAAGGCTGAAAACTAATTAATGCAAATATCTCGGTTAATATTCAACAATATTTATAGTACACCTAATTTCCAATAAGATTGGTTCTATACAATTTTTCGATTTGATATATAGTAATGGAGATATTTCGAATTTTCAAAATTTCCCCCCTCTAAACCCCCCCTCCCCTTGGTCCGATTTTAGCCGTTAACAAACATGATCTTTAGTTGTGCATGAAACGCTTATATATTTAGTTTGTTAACGATAAAAAAATAATTGCGATTGCTAGAGTGGTAACAGACAAATATATATATTTCCTTTGGACCTCATTTTCATCATCTCCTAGGTAGGATCGATGAACATTTGAAGAGAAATTTAAAAAATCGCGTCATGAGTATGACCTCAATAGCTGATTTCCTTGAAGGGAAATCTGCTAAAATGAAGATATAGGTAGAGAATGCAGTTTTTTAAACAACAGTGAAAAATAAAAATATGATTCTTGCTACAACAATTTATCAATTAGCTGGTAACACATTATAAAGGTTGTGTTGTATTTAGTTGAATATATATGTATTCTTGTTTTCAGGAATAAAAAAGAAAACAGCATTTTTAGAACTGTTATTAAGAATGAAAGCAAATAAAAATTCTGCGTTTATTACAGAAGAAGATGTTCGTGAAGAAGTTGATACATTTATGTTTGAAGTAAGATTTTTATTATTATTATTATTTTTTATTAGACTCCCCAAGTTGAATGATTTTGACTTGGTTGAGACTTACTGATATAGGATGATTGTTAATCTGCACGTTATCCTAACTGTGACTAATCAAAAGTATTTTAAGAAACCAAAAAAAAAAAAATCTCCAAGTCCATTACATCTATTTATTTTGTGTGCTGCAAACGTTTTGCTCTTTTTCCTAATGCCCAGGAGGGAGAGATTTATTTTCTATGAATAAAATAGTTTTAATGCTCTTTGAAGATTTCTCAAGAATTCTCAACACTTATGTATACATTCAAAATCAAACATCTTTTTTTGGCCTTTTTTTTTAAGTTTAAAAGTGTAATATTCCCCAGTTGAATAATTTATCAGAGTAATAGCTCCCAAATGTGTTACTCTCAGAAGAAAATATCTCAGAATAATGGGATTTATTTTCCATTTGGAAAATGGGGTAACTCTTTAATGAAATGGTGGGAAAAACCCATATACATATAAAACTAATAATTATAATAATAACATAAACTTTCTATCTTAGAGTGTCTTGTTTAAAAATGACTGCATGTGAGGAAAAAAAAGCCACATCTCCAAATTTGTTTTGCAAATACAATTAAATTATATTTAAAAACATTTAATTTGGTTGATAAAATTATGTAATTTCATTGGCATTATGTTTAATTTAATTGAGAGTGATTTTAGTTAACTTTATGAAGCTTAATTTGGTTGAAAAAAGATTGAATGGGTTTGAAAAATGTTATATGTATTATCTAACCTGTGGGAAGAGTGATATAGAAGCTCCTTTAAGCTCATGAGCTCCTAATACTTATACTTAAGTGCTGAACATACCATAGTGCTGATACTCCCTCCACCTTGTGGATGGGATGGGTGGGTGGATTGATTATTTTATGTTTTATTTTATAAAATATGATTGTGTTATGTAAGTGTATACTGTATGTCATTTTATACTTGCTCATTATTCATATATAATATGTAAGATTTAATTTTAAATAATTATTTTTCTACAGTTAATTCAAAATTAAATCACTTAGCACTATTTTTAAAATGCAATACTGTTTTAACTTTGAAGTTGAAGATTAATCTTTTTAATGAACTAGTTTTACTTATTTTCATTGTTTTAAATTTAAGATTTTAAAAACTGGACTAGAGTTTCTTAATATTTTCGGAGTACAATACACAGGTTTAAATTATTTAGTAGTTGGATATACTTGATGAAACAAAAAAAAAAAAAATTATTTAACATTTTTTGTTTTCTGTATTTTTATTTTTGTTTTTGTTTAACAATGGTTTTTTATACCTATTACTACAAACGAATATTTTGTTATAAATGTAATAATTCATCAACCTGAAGAATTAAGTATTATTAAATATACTGAGCAAAATATAAATATGTTTACAATACTTATGGAGTAAAAGCTTTATTATTATTATTATTACTATTATTTTTTTTCTTGTAAACCTAGAAAATCTTGGAGGCATACTTGACTCTTTGGCTCACATGTCAACTAAATAAAGTGAAAGTTTACTTAATTTTGTGTTTAATTACAAACGAAACTTGGACTCCCTATCTCTCTAGTAAATTAGAGCTAAATGGCTTAAGATTTATTTATTTATTTGGCAAAAGCAAAGACATGATGTTAACTGCCTTATTAATTAATAAAAAAATTAATATATATAGTCCCATACCATATTGGTGACATTAAAAGAACAATATGGATTCAACCTGGGATAAATGTTTGCTTTACCTGAGTCATCTGATTTTAAATCTTTTTCAGGGGCATGATACAACAGCGTCAGCTCTCAGCTTCGCACTTCACTGTCTTGGTAAAAACCCAGAAGTTCAGGTAAGTCCAATTTTAAGAAATAAAGCACAGAAAGTGTGTATTTTGAGAGATTATCTGAGAGTGGTGCATATTGGCAAAGAAATAACAAATTTGTTACAAAAATCCTTATTATATGTTGTAAATGGATTTTGTACCAAAATTCTAATAAGAAAAAAACATTCTCAATAACTAAACTAAATATACTATATATATATATATATATATATATATATATATATATATATATATATATATATATATATAGTTGTGATATTATTTATTTGCTCCATGTAGGAATTGTAATGATATTAACTGGCTCTCCATTGCTGCAGAACTGAATTCTGAGAATATTGACTCTTGCTAGCACACTTCATTCCAAAAAGAAAAGATATTTTTTAACCGTATCCTCCAAAATAATTTTATGCAAATAATCTTCCACTTGGTTTTGGAGATAGCATTACCAGTGACTCAGCTGCAAACTACTAACTGGCCAAATCTGGAGACTCTTACACAGGAAATTCGCAATAAACATTCCCTTTTTCTAAAGCATCAAGGAGCTCAATAAACGTATATATTGAGGTTCGAACTTAGAGTGTAGGGCAGGAAAATATATTACAAATTTTGCTGTTCATCACTGGTGTAGACTTTCAGGAGGAAGGGGAGGGGACACCTCACCAAATAATTTGCCGAACAAAAAAAAATCAATAACATACTATCTATATGATAACTATGTTCAAATGTCTTGCAGAAAAGAAATTTGGTTTCTTTGATAGTAGACTTCTATATAAATAAAATTCTTAAGGTTTTCTAATTTTCTATTTAAAATAAGCAGAGATCACTTTTTTTTTGTTTTAGACAAAACTGAAGCAATTAAAAATTTTGTGTCTGTCTGTCTATCTCTTTGTTACTCAATCACTCAAAAATGGTTTGGAAGATTTCTTTGAATTTTTTTATTTGTGATTCAGTTATCCAGGTAAATATTCTATTTCTAGGTCCAGCTATATGAGAATCCGAATTTTCAACAAGGAGGGGGTTTTTGCTTCGTGAAAATACAATGATTTTGGTCCTAAATTAGTAATTCGCATTTATGAATTTCCGTCTTACAAACACCAAAGACTTTATTTGTGCTTCAAGAAAATGCCTGAATAGAATTTTAAAATGTTTGTATACATATTAAGGGAGTATTGTTAATATGAGTGATTTGATACTTTACACCTCAAACGTTCTTCTATCGTATCACAACAGAATACCTGAACAAATTTTTATCTTGTGTTTTCTCCAGATGCTAACATAATACAACCATTTCATTTTGACAAGAAACTAGATTTATTTGTGCACAAGAATGATAATACATTTGCCAATATTCGTCCAATAGGCATTCTACGCTTCATGCTCAAAAATATAAACATGACTAATTTGAAGGCAATAAATGATTCCATTAATCAGTATTTATATTTTGACAAGAAACCAGTAATTGCATGTGTGTATATATATATATATATATATATATATATATATATATATATATAGTTTTATAGTCTCCAGTTAACAGCAGGCCTAATCATAGATTTGTCTACATGCTTATATTTCATGTAAAACAATTGCATGGAAGTAAAAGTGGTGAGTGGTGTAAAAGTTTACTGCTGTTATAAAGTATTTGTGATATCAGAGAATATTACGGAATGATTTTGTATATCAAATCTTTATATTTCCACGGGTTACCATTTTTGTTTCAATCCATTAAAGATGGGCAACACAGCTAGTTTATTATACATAATATGAATTACATTTACATTTTTTTCTTCTCCACCGTGCCCCTCCCTCCATCTTCAATCAAAACAGAAAGTCTGTGCCAATACTGTTCATATTCCAACATTTTAATGGTGACCTCTTGTAAAATAATTTCATGACAGTTTGCCGTTAAAGTAATTTGTTTAAAAATTGTAAACTCTCATAACGTTCTTTTTATTTTCAGGAAAAAGCTTATCAAGAAGCTAAGGAAGTGTTAGGAAATCACGAGGGACCAATAACAATGGAGCTCTTTAATGAACTCAAATATATAGAAAGAGTTATAAAGGAGACACTGCGAATCTATCCGTCTGTTCCTGTTATTGGAAGAGAAATTGCCAAGGACATTGATCTACCAAGTATGGTTACAGAGCATTAGCATTTTTTTCTACTGAAATCTAATCCACCTTTTTCAGGTGTCGGGGATCACTCTGGAACTTTGCGATGAGATGTTCATTTTAATGCATGTGGTAAACCTGGAGTCATGGGTTAGATTCTCAAGTGGGGAATAGTAATTTATTTAGTGTCAATCTCACTAAATATAATCCTTATCCCTGGATAGAAAAGGGGGTAATCTGTAGATAATCCATCCCAATTACCCAGGATAGCAAAAAAGGAGTGTAAATAAATAACATTTAACGCTTTAACATATTTTTACTTATTCTTTACTATTGAATACAACTAAAGAATTACTGTTGAAACAAACATTGTTTATTACTACATGACTCTCTGATGGATAACATTTGGGTAAGTTGAAGTTGTGAGGAGCTGGATAAGTGATTCCATTTAAGTTTAAGGGTTTATAAAAATGAATATTAGGAGTCGGCGAGTGAAGAATCTTGGTGAGCCTGGATAAATATATGCATAGAAAATAAAAGAAAGAGTGGCCCCTGGTATACAAATATAGTAATTTTGTCCAAAAAAAGTTTTTGGCAATTGGTCAGAATAGGTGGTACCCACTAATCCATTTTTAGCAGATTTTCCTTCAGGGAAATGATTATTCATTTTTTTCATTCTAGTATCTCCTCTAAAAGATAAATATCTTGAATGGCTTTAAATGCAATACTTTCAAGCTTAAATTCATAAAAGATTACAATGAGTAATTTCTCAGATTTTATTAATATTAAACAACAATACAGGAACTTGAATATCACAAGAAAGTGAAGAATATAGCTTAAAAATATTAGAGGAATGCCTTCAGGTGAATGTAATGCCCATTCTGTCCCATATGATGAAGATGTTTTCTTTCATCAAAATAACCGAAGCTGTAACTTTATTTAATCTAACCTGATATGTATTGAACTGGATTTTGGGAGTACATAATTTTTATCTTTTCGTTTGAAAATAATAAGCGATTGCTATAAATATGTATCCTGCATATAAAAATAATCACCCTAAACAACCTGTCTAGATAAAAAGATAAAGTAGTTGTTGTATTAAAGTATCACTATGATAAATACTATGATATGTATTCCTGCTCACTTATAATAAAAAAAAGTGGAATTTTAATTTTCAGGTGGATACAAAGTTCCTGCAGGCAGTATAATGGCAGTTATCATTGCTGGTATTCATTTCAATAAGAAACATTATCCGAACCCAGAGGTCTTTGATCCAGATCGTTTTCTTCCAGAGAAAATGGTTAATAGGCATCCATATTCATATGTTCCATTCAGTGCAGGACCACGGAACTGTATAGGTAATGTTTAGAATGCGATTCATTTAGTTTTAACTTTTAGCAGATTTCCCTCAAGGGAAATCAGCTATGAGGTTGTACTCATGACACGATTTTGGAAAAATTCTTTCAAATGTCCATCGATCCTACCTAGGAGATGATGAAAATGGGGTCCGTTCAAAATTGTTTATGTATATATTTGTGTGTTACTGCTATAACATTGTTTTATTCTTACCAAACTCTATATATAAATGTTTCATGCAAGCTAAAGATTAAGTTTGTTAATGGCTAAAATCAAACCAGAGGGAGGGGGGGGGTTTAGAGGGGTAGAATTTCGATAATTCAAAACATCTCTGTCGGATCAAAAATTGTTTAGAACCAATATTATTGCCAATTTGTACGTACTAAAAGTATTGCAATGTACATTTATTCTCTATCTTGAATGTTAAGAAACATTTTGAAACCCCCCTTCCCTTCCCGTCTTAAGTTCTTGGACTACTAAAACTTGAGTGATTGAGATAAAAATTATTCTGATTCATTTTAAATTACAGTACTAGATATATAAATAAAAAATAAATAATAAAATTAATATATTCAGATATATTTTAGTAATTGTTTTTCTTTCTTTCTATCTATTTGTTCAACTCTAAGAGGTCGGCAGACCTGTTTTTTTTTTTTTTTTTTTTTTACAATTAAGACACTTTCCTTGGGGAGGTTATTAAAATTGACTGAAAGATTTCTCTTTACCGTTTGTTTTATTCACTTAATATTCAAAGAGATGTTAAGTGTTGCCAGTAAGTAGATTTATCTATTGCAAAACTTTACGAGGGAAATCTGCTTAGTTTACACAGCCCCTGCGTGACAGACTTTTTTGAGGGGCAGAATCATCATCCCATTGCTATGTATTCCAAGTAGCTATTATGACTGCTGTTGCTTGCTAATTTTCTTTGTATTTATTATGCCCTATAAAATAAATGATTCCCCATTACAACAATTACTGAGGATATCAAGTTCACAGTGTAGATGTTTTACTTCATTTTGGCAATGATCCTTGTATCTGTTTTGCTTTTTCAAAGGATGCAAAATCTTTCTTATGGTTTTTGTTTTTTAACATACACTTTGTTTCTTATTTGGGGTCCACATTTCCTACTGTACACATGAAGTACACATTCTACTACTGAAACTTAATTTAGCTCTGATAACCATATTGCTACCCTTTGAAATCCTTATATTGGAAACTGAGCTCTGTTTGAACTATTGCATAGTTAGCACTTTTTTGTGTTCACAGACACACACACACACATATATATATATATATATATATATATATATATATATATATATATATATATATATATATATATATATATTGATTTTGTGTACAGACACACACACACACACACACATATATATATGTATATATATATATATTGAATAATAGGCTACACCAGGGGGAAGAAGGGGGTAACAGACATACAGTGGTTTCCCATTCCATTTCTCATCAGACCATCCAACAATAAAGAGATCATGAGGAAAATTGTATTCATAATAATAAAGGCTTGAGTGGAAAAATTTTATTTGAGACCAAAGCTATAAGACAGCCATCCCTGTGTAGCTTATACCCTGCATAAGTTTTCTAATCATAGGGATTAGCGTGCAGATTACAACATTAATGTATCATCCAGACTTGTCCCACTTACATCTTGTAGGTGAGAATTTAGTCTTTGAAACTACAGCATCTATATTGTTAGCAAGGAATCTAGGTTAAGTAGCAAACACAAGATTGCAACTCTTGTGTCATTTTTTCTTTTCTTTGTTCTTTCCCCCCTAACTGTTTATTTCTAGAAATTTTCTACTTGTACAATCTTACATATATATTTTCTTATTTTCAAAGGACAAAGATTTGCAATGCTGGAATTGAAATCTGCAATCAGTCACTTTCTCCTGAAATATGAAATCGGAGCAGAAGGAGATACGTTGCCCGGAATGATTCTCACACTCCAATCAGACAATGGCCACAAGGTTTGGCTAAGGCCGAGAGTTAATAAATAACTTTGATATGTTAAAATTATTTAAAAACTAAGTTACCAAAAATATGTAGTTATGTTATGTGTGCCATTTTAGAAAAAAAAAAAAAAATGTCTTAAGTAACAGTAATGCCACACTCAAGCATAATTACTAATATGATTATATGTATATATATGTCATATCATTTATGGACTGTTTATTTGTGTGTGAAATTTTTATGTAATTGTTATGTTATGGCATCCTTTATGTCCATTCATTAATGATGTACTAGAAATTACTTTTTTTAATTTATTTAATACAATTTTTTATGATAGTTCTAGAGTATCCATTTATGAAAACCCCTTTCCAACAGTAATAAATACACTTGAAAATTATAGATAAGCACAAATCACAAGGTATTGCAAAGGTTAATTAAATATTGAAGTTATTTACAATACTTTTTTCTATCTTTCACTTAATATAAGTTACGTGTGGGTAATTTTGTGAATTAAAATTATTTAAGCAATTACAGGATAGATTAGAACATTTTTAGTGAAAACAACACCATTTATTTGTGGACAGGATCATATATTCCAACTGAAAACTAATAGCACAAAAATGAGCAGGCATTACTGGAGTGACTGAGATGGACCAGAAAGAACTATGGCTTGGGTTATGCCCTCCACAGCTAATGTAGGGTAAGTGATAGAAAATCCTATGCATTCCAATCATGGGATAATCTTGAGTGAAAGTTACATGATATGTTCAGCAATGAATATTTTAGCCATTTCCTGGATTGGCAATATGAAAAATAATTACTTTTTACAACAGGCATATGTCATCAATAAATTGATCAAAGGTAGGTTATAGTGCTCCATTGTTTGGTTGTTGAAAATCCATTATTTGGTTGTTGAAAATGAGAAAATTACTGCAAGTCTAGGAAACGGTAGGCTAGAATCTACTTTTATATCAATAGTAATACTGAGTTACTCTGTAATATTATGTAATTTATATTGTTTATTGTTATATGGGGCTTTAAAGAAAAATAAAAGATAAAAAACAATACACACAACTCAATACAGAATAATAGTCCTACAAGATAGGAGAAGGGTGAAAGGAAATAGATAAATTTGGAAATATGACCTGGTGAACTACATACATTGGGAATATATACCGTTTTTAAGGTTTTTATGGGAACTCATGAAAGACATTCGTGGAAGAGGACATGTGGAAACACCAATCTAGTTCTGGAACTCAGAAGAGAACTACGAAAAGAAAAGGACTGCTTGCTGGAAAGGAACTGTAAAGCGAATGTTGAAAATGCTACAGCCAAACTAACTTAGGAGATAATGCATTAAATTCAAAATATTGAGCACCATTACTCAAGAGGGATAAGGCTAGGGTTAAATAAATTATTTAATTGATTTTGTCATTATTTTAATAATACCGGTATAACACATATTTTAATCTAATTTACAAATAGTAACAAATAAATAACTTTTCAAGATTGTCTCATTATCATAATGTCTTTCGTTTAAAACATTACATATTGTACATTCATTCCATCCAGCCTATAAAGGCACAACTATTAGACATTTTGAAATTGGTGCCTTAAAATGTAGATTCCTTTTTTTTTTAAAATATGTAATATACATTCATAACATTGATTTTAGTATTCCTAAGAAACTATACCATGTATAATTTAGAATTTACAAGTATCAACTCATTCCTTTATTCTACCTATATTTTTCCAAAGCTAGAGTTCTTCACAAATCTAATGTATATACATTTTCTGATATCTAATGATTCCACCTTTTGTATTATAATGAAAACTTTATTGCCATTAGATTACTCCTATACAGTATTTGTCCTGGAAGTAATCGGATTGATTCTGGTCTTCATACAAAATAAAATTAGCATAGGAATATAAATAAATGCCTGATTTGCCAAAATGAGGGGTGTGAAATTATTTTTTTTTTGTTTACGGAAATTCTACTTATTCCTATTTAAGTAGTCTTCTCATGTCTTATTCCAACATAATCAGGGGGTGCAACCTCATAAGAAGAATATAACCAAAAGAAGGCTTGGCAAAAGAATTTAAATAGTGCTAATAGTGTTCGACAATTAAAAATGAAACACCCTAATGAGTTGTTTACCTTTTAAAAAAAAAATGATTTCTACTTTTAATTACATTTGTTCGAGAATGCAATACTCTTTATCTTCCAAAATGACAGTGTGTTGACACACTGTGTTAGCAAATACAGGCAACTAATCACTATGAGCTTGGCAATACTACTAAACCTGCCTGTACCTCATTACTCGGGTCTTTTATTTGTATTTTTGTTGAAAATACAAGTAAAAAGTGAACTATTTGTCATAGTTGTAGTTGGATTATCAATTAGTCAGTTTCGTATACCAGTGAATATTATACTACCATCACTACTGATCATTGAGAACAAAAGTTGATGGGGTTGGAAATGGCGTCCTTGAAAGCAATTGCTAAGAGTAATGATGGTATTCACCAATAATAGATGCAGTTGTTTATCAGCGTTTGTCATGGAGAACTATTGAATAAATTAAATTTGCCAAAATCAATCCATTTACTTCAGGATAAAACCCTGTTTAGTATTGAACAGGTAACCTTAGAGATTATTATATAGGAATTTTACACAGGTAGTCTTATTATAGTATAAATAGTGAGTATTGTTATTATAAGTTATTGTTTCATTCATTTCATTTACCCTGATACACAATACCTATTACATTTACATCTACATAGGTTAAGATATTTAACTATAGAGGATCAAAAGTTAAATTTAGAAAACTAATAATAAAATATAGTTTCCTAATTTCATTTTTTATAGTTAACAAAACAAATAGAAATTATAACATTTCTAAACTAATCCCAGAAATAGTCTTAATAAAAAAATAATTCAGTTACAAATACAGATTATGGCTTCAGCTAAGAACCATACTTCAAAAGCTCAACATTTTAACAGATAACTTGAGAGTGATGGTTTCATGAAATTTTTGGTTTTAAAGAAATTAATTTTTTTCTTTTGTAGGGTTTTGGAAGGAAAATAAGGGTCTACTAGGACTGAAGATGACAAAGTTGATTTGTTCTTTTATAAAATGTTGAAACATGAGCACTTGCTTTACTTGGTTTCATTGATTTGTGCTTCCATATAATAATTTTATTCACATAGAAAATTTTAAATAAAAATAAAATATTGTCATTCTGAATGATACTTTATTTTTGGCAACCAGTTTCAGAAGTAGTTTACTGTCATGAGGCTATAATAAAGACTTAAATAATGTAGAAAGAAGTAATGAGAATAAAGCTTAATACCTAGAAATATTAGAACATAAATGAAAGCTTAGGATTTAAAACCATAATTTATAGTAGTTACTTACCCTCTGACAGCTTCAATTGTCAAGGCATGTTTAAAACCTAATAATCATGCCATGATCTGTGTATTTCTTTGAGAGCATTTATTATTTGATGTTATAATTTGAATTCTAAGAACATCAAAACAACATTTTATATATTTTACTTTTGTACCTTTTTGAATCTTCATAAGGAATTTGTCTAGAAACATTATATATTATTTTCTTTATTAGCAAATGTTATGAATAAAATGATTAAGGTTGTGGGGAAGAAATCCTAACTATAGAATTTTTTTTTTTTGTTAAGTAATATGAACTTTAAACCAATTTCCATCCTTTAATTTCTTGTAAATACATATTTTAAATTTAAGGAAATTATATAAAGGAATAGATTCAGCTACAAAAGAATCCTTGAATGTTGTATATAACACTAAGTTGTACAAGATTATTCTTTGGTACATCAATATAGAACTAAGCATAATTTATTTTTTAATCTAGAAAGACATTTAATAAAGGACAAATGTGATGCCATCAACCATTTCCATGCCTTTAATAGTGTTGTCCTTGAAATAAAACGAGGGGAAAAATATTGTACCATTCTTATAAAAATAGTCCCCACTCTTACTTTTCAATCAATATCTCTTTTCTTTTCATCAAAAATCTAACCACAAAGGATATTTAAAAAGCCTTATCGACATATTGAATAAATTAAGATTATTTTTTAGGGAATTGGTAGTTTTTTATATATCTTTTTTTTATTTTTATTTATTTACTTTTTTTTTTTTTAAATGGAACACAATTACCTCACTAATTATGACCTTAACATGACTTTGCATGGGAAAAGTTAATGGCAGTAATGATAAAATAAAAGAAATGCTAATAGTAGTTTCAAAGAAGGAACATCATTATTTCGTTCAAAAACTTAAATCTATAATTTTAAACTCTGTAATAGTTAAAATAATGTAAATTTATTTACTGAAAGACTTCATAAATTATTAAAGATAAAAATAACAGCAGATCACATTAGAAGTTTATGTACAAATTTTGATAGCACATAGTAAAGAAATCCATTGGCTGCAACTTGTGTTGGTCACAATGGATTAAACTACCAGAAAATTGTTTACAGCCTATGATGATCATATTTAAGATTCTATATTTAAGCTTATCCCTGTACTTAGTGTACTCCTAACTATATTATAGACCTAACTCATCAGTAGACAAAGAATTTTTAATTTATGGCTGATAATTCAATAAAATTAAGAATCCATTGTTGAATAATTAGGGTCATAGTGATAGACAAATAAATGGTAGCCTTCGGTAAAATTACAGTAAACCATTAGTCACAAAAAAAAACAACAACAACTGTTTTGTTAAATTAATGAAGTCATGAATGGAGAGAGATAACAAATTGTATTATTAAGAAGAAAGTATATAAAAAATTAACTTAAAAGCAATAGTATAATGAGTGGTATTTACTAATTTTATGGCATTCTAGTGATTGAAAACTGAAATACAAAAAACATTCTAACCTCGGCAACATAAATGTTTTTAACCTTTCCTAATTTTCTTAGGTCTAGGAATGTTAAGTAATATTTGTCCACCAAAAATATGACATGACCAATGCTGAAAACGGGGTGAAATTAAATTAAAAATATCATTCTACTCGATAAGACAATTTTTGTCTCTCAATATGACAATTAGCTTACTAATCCTATATATTGAATCTTTTCAACAAACAACCCAATAAGTAAAGTAATGCAATTTGAGAATATCAATCAATTAAACAATGAAAATAAAATAACTTTTCTTGTGAATTTATTGTGCAAATTTTTGGGGAAAGAAGAGCATTTGAGCAAAATATACATATAATGTTAAATGCTCTTTTTGAAATATTTTAAATGTTGATTTCACAAGACATAGTTGTTAGTTTTTGCAGTATTCTTGATTTAGTTTTTTTTTTTCTTTTTTTTTCCAGTTTGTGTCCATCTAATCACTAGTGTGATTTGAGCTTACTAGGAGATTGATGTCAATGTTGATGCCATATTTCATTAATTAATAATATAGCCTTAAGTAATTATGACCAATATTTTCACAGTAAGCCCATTAGTATTTGTAAACTACTTAAATATTTCTGTTATCATCTTCAAATGATGAAACAAAACGAAAAGTACATCTTTGTTTTTAAGCAAATTAAAAAATGATCTTTTTAGAGTGCATTGTAAAGCTTTACTTTTTGCAATACTTATTTGTTCATTTCTTTTAAACTTAGTAAACAGATAAAAATTCTATAGTAAAGATTTAGCTATAAGTACATATGTTTTTACTATAGTTTCTTAGCTACTCTCATTTTCATTGAAACTCTGATTAGGTATTTTTGGTTGTTTCTTTCTTTTTTCTTCATATAAGCACATTGCCACTTCATTTAACTGTTTCATTTTAATGCTCACCATGATGAAGAAATTTTAAAATTTCCTTTATGAATAATGTAGGTATTGGAAATGTTGGTTTAATAACGAAAATGTGATTTTAGTAGGCATAAGAAATATTTTAGATTTTAGATAGATTAACTCAAGTAAAATTGTTTTTTGTAGTCTTAGTAACCATATCTAACTTCAATCATAGTGGCTGTTAATTCACTTTTAACTTATCTTTATATAAGTAAAGTACTTATTTTCTTTGTAGTTCTACAAAGAAAATTGTTCTAATGTTTAGAATTTCAAAATTTATGCTTTATTATGCTCTTAATGGTGAGGTTTGTCCACAGCTCACAGAATAGAAATGGGAGTGAAACATCATAATCTAAAGGTTTACTTACTTAAAAATTCTAGCTATTTACTGGTATTGGTATTATGTGTGTTTAATAGCTTAAAAATGGATCTTCTGCCATAGCTTTCATATTTTCATAACGAATGTTCATATAATATGTATTTGTAATAAATAATTACATATTATATGAGGCTAATGTGGTGGTCTGGAATAATTTTGCCCATTGCACCCATATTGTTGGATACTCTATGAAAGTGCAAGCTAAGTTGCAAAAAAGTGGACGTTAATAAATAAATAAATTATTCATTTTTGAAATCAAAAGAGGAGATTATATCTAGAATTAAGTTCAGATGTGGTGGATCTCAAATTTTGGTCATGGGATTTCTATTTTAGCAGATTTCCCTTAAGGGAAATCAGATATTGAGGTTGTACTCATGATGCAATTTTCGAAATTTTTCTTCAAATGTCCATTGATCCTACCCAGGATATGACGAAAATGAGGTCCGTTCAAAACTATATATATATATATATATATATATATATATATATATATATATATATATATATATATATATTTGTCTGTTACCGCTCATCATCATATCAGCCGCAATTATTGTTTAATCGTTACCAAACTCGATATTTTCTCGTTTTTTGTAAAAAGAAAGATCAAGTTCGTTAACGGCTGAAATCGGACCAGGGGGAAGGGGGGTTTAGAGGGGAGGTTTTTGAAAATTAAAAATATCTCCGTTACCATACGTCGGATAAAAAATTGTATAAACCCAATCTTATTGAAAATTAAATTTACTATAAATATTGTTCCATACATTTATTCTCTATCTTGAAAATTAACCGAGATATTTGCATTTTTATTAAATGTGGGCCGATAAAGAACACTTCCCGCCAAAAGCTAGTTCGGCCGTAACTGTTTGGCTCTCGTATAGAGATTTCTCTACTGTATAGCTTCACGTGCGAAATCTGCTTAGTTTACGCAGCCCCTGTGCGACGGACTTTTTTTATTAGGGATGGTTAAGATATAGATGATTAAAGTTGTTATTTCGTTTTTCCCCACTCATCTGTGAATCTCATGGTTTATAAACTCCATTGAATGAAATAGAAAATATTTTAGTCCTGCCATTTTGTTTGATTGTGGATATGGATTAAGAAACTATTCCTATAAGTTTGTAAGCTCTGCAGTGTTCAGCATCAAAAATATTTTTTTTATGCCAGCGAAATATTCAATTTTCTTTATAATATTGTAGAAACAGAACAAAACCCTTTTTTAACATTAATATACTTCTTATGTTCTGAGTTGAGGCAAGCTTTCTTTATCCTAAGCAATCCAGATGAGAAATATGTCTCACAACTTCATAACCCTATTGAAACTTTGCTTCCCTTACTCTTATGAAACTGTTTTCATCTCTTATTTAAATTTAACTTCTAAGTTGCACAACAATTAGCTTAAGACAAGCATTTAATATTATTTATCTGTATCACACAGCTTCTATTACCAGATTTCCCTTAAGGGAAATCAGCTATTGAGGTCGTATTTTTTTGTTTGATAGATATTACAAAATAAAATTAATTAAACAAACCAATCTATTTAAGAAATATTCCCTAGGTGCTGTGTTCTTTTTTCTTAATATTGTTGATTTTTCTTGTTATTAAACTATACTTTTATTATAAATAACTGAAATTATTAATGATCCAATCTACTACTTTTTGTTAATTGGGGAAACATATGTCAGTTCAATAACACTTAAATAATACAAAAAATATAGTTATTACAAAACAAAGAAGATATTTATGCAAAAAAATTACGTCTATATGTATGATGCGATTTATAATAATGTCTACCCTGGTATCCTGATATGCAGAAGCCGGGAAAGCTTTCGTTTGATGTATGAAGTGATCTCAAAAAATCTGAAGCAAAACTTGACTCAAGTGATTGCCTCTTGCCTGAAATCTTACTAAGAAAACATTAGAGTTTTTAAAATCAAGTTGATTTATTTGAATTATTGTTACTTTGAAATCATATTATTTACTATGTTGTGAAGTGACATTAAAAGCTTAACAAAGTGAGAGTAACGGTGAAGAGTGAGTGAGAGTGACAGAGAGCCCAATCCTCATAACAAAAGTTTTGTTAAACAATTTTTAAAATAATACATTAAAAAGTATGAACATTGAAAAACTAGACATGTGTAAAAATGACTGATATTTATTTTCAACTAACTGAGTTACCCGTTGTTGAAGGGCTGAAATAAAAATTGTTATCTGTGGGGATATAAAGCTTTCATTAACCTTTGTACAAAATCATCTCATCATTTTAATTTTTGTAAATGAATTGAAATATTCAATTCCCGTCAAAATATAATGATTGGATTATTGTCATCAGGTTGACCATGCGATCTAAGGTATATGTCTTAATGTACTTAGTAAGCTATGGGTTCAATTCCCTCCAGGCCAATAGGAGTTTATTTAGCAAACTCATTAAATAAAACCTGAGTCCAACCCTGGCTAGAAAAAGAAGGTAGGTTGGCTCTTAGCTGCAGTAGCATGAAGTGGGCTTTAATAAAGAATATTTTAAATTGCTTTGCCGTCAAATTTGTCATATTACTGTTTTTAGAAGGAAAGCGGAGAAATGGCTACTGGACAAATATTATGAATTTATTATCGTTTATGGAATCAAATAACTCTGGTTTCCCATCAATTCATCATCTAATATGTGGTTTCATACTCTCACTATTTCAGTATAGTGTCAGTTTGTGAATTCTTTTCTAAAAGAAGTTTGTACACGTTTTGTGGAGTCTGTAAGCATCCCTTGATCCTGCAGTCTCGCATCAAAATGTTCAATAGTTAATGGTTATTATTGTGGGTTATAGCAGTCAGTCGAAATGAAGGTATTGAAACAACATTATTTTTGAGGATTTCGAGGTTTTTAAATATGCTCAAAATATTTAAATGATACATGTTTCAATGATAAAGGAAATGCTATCTCTTGCCGATCTCCTTAGAAACAAGGCAGCCACTTAGTAACAAATTAATTAAATAAATAAATACTAGCTATCTTCTAATGAGAGTAGTCCTTAAGCTTTATACCTTTTTTGGGAGTTTGATACTACTGCTTATACACCAATTTTAAAGGTTTTTGTTAAAAAAAAGGATACGTTATTCTTAATATATCATGGTGTATTAATTGAAACAGTTATTTCAATAACATCAATTATTCTTTCTATCAGATAGGGTTCAACCCTCAACACTTAATGAGAAATTTCTATTTTCAAAGCACTGGTTATATGTTCTTCCTTATAAATCATTGTGTACTTACTTTTCCATATTACCATTTACTAGCAAAGTATTATTAAAAGAATTTCATGAAAAATATTATTGAGATTAAATAGATTACATTTAGACGGAATGAGTAGTCTAGACAGAAAATATATAAAAGTAATGTATAAACATTTTTTTTACTTTTTTTCGTTTTAAATAAAACTTATAAATAATAGAAAAACATTTACAGTTAATTAAATATGTATTTTGTCTATTACTGATTCTAATACTTTTGTTTTTGGCAATTCTACTTCAAATCACAAGAATTTGGACTCTTACTTCTCAGATTCCCCTAATTCAGCGTATATAGTTAGTGCCTAATGGAATGTAAGAAAATCCAGTTTATTTTGAAATTATTTTTTTACAAACTTTACTTGATTATGGTATTAAAAATCCTTCATACTTTCATAAATATTTTAGGCCCGAAAATTCATTTTTATAATTATTTTATTTTTATAAAACAATGAAACCACATGGTTATATGGATCTCAGGATAGTCATGTGAGTAAAGGTGTTGGTTTTAATCTCACTGGGTAAACTAGAGTCATGGGTTCAATTCCCACTGGGATAACAGGAATTTATTTAGTAATGAACTCACTAAATATGTGTCGGCTCGCGTATAGGCACTGTGGAACTGCAGCACCCCCAATTTCTACTTTATATTATCTATAACATTTAATATAATGAGCATTTTTTCTTTATACTTTCTTTCTTTATACTTGTATAACATATAATCCTTAAGCTTAATGCAGTAACCATCCCCCAGTTTATGAAAAAAGATACAACAATCTTTGTATGGAACTGTGCACTTCACAGTTCCAGCAGTGAGGTGTTTGACTGTTGTCACACAGGAAGCTCCAGGCGAGGCTGCAAGGGAGAGAGAGCACTGTCGTTCCCGCAGTGCCGACCCGGGCGTGCTAAAGCTCTGGAGCAACACCCCCACTAATCTACGAGCCGCCACTGCACTAAATAAAATCCATAGTCCAACCTATTGTTCAATTCTTTTCCTTAAGACAAATTACAAAGTCACACCTGGATTTTATTTTCTATTTTTTATATGTGGGTATCTCCCAGAAAAGCAATACTAATCTTATTTTCAATAGATTAACCAACAACAAAAATCTTGAGGTGTACTGAAAGATTCAGTCTTGCTGGAAGAAAGCCTTAGACCCTTGTTACCTTAATTAATTTTATCATTGTATTTTACTCATTAATTTTATTCTATTCAATGCCATATAAAAACCATTTAAAGAATACTATACTATTAATGATTTTTGTGAAGATATTTTGTTTAACAATTTCAAGTTTCATTGTGATAAAATGAAAATTAAAGGATTTTTTAAATTTTGGTTGAACCATTGGTAGTATGTTATTTTCTCTTTACTCCTCTAAAATAAGTGATCCAAAAATAAATAATAAAATAACGGATTTTTGTTATACTCCATATAAACTAATTATGTAACAATAATTATAGGAATCTGAGATATTAAGATCCAGGATTTGATGTCGAATGGCCCTTTTTAATAGCTTAATAAATTTCAATTTTAAGTAAGAAATTTCTAAAATAACTATCTGATGTCATCAGACACCCTTCACAGCCTCATTTAACAATAATACTGTCTCTTAGTAGAGATTTGTGCATTCATTGCATTATTAGTCTGTACAACTTTGGCTTAATTTAAAGATTCAGAAGACACAGTTGATGGAACTGCCCGGTGCTTATAATTTGTAGTTCTACTAAATTTTGGAGAGAGAGCAGATTGCAAAGGTACTTCATCTATTCTCCCCAGATCATTAGCTGCTCCAGCAGAATTTTGTTTAAATAGCCTGACATTTTTCTCAGTGGTTTCCTCTTTGTCCATACTGAATTGTCTTTTTAAGAACCTCGAGCTTTTGTTTGAATGGCACCCTTCACTTGGCGAAAGACATTTATATTGGTTGTAGTGAGAACTTAAATCATTTTCATCAATAACTTTTTTTATTTTACCATTCAGGTTCTGCGTACTTCGACTGTGTTTAATGAATGAAACTCCGGGGAGGTTGACATTTAGCTCAGATGCTGAAAAGGGACTGATCAAACTAGTCTGAGATTTATCATTGTTAGAATTTTGCAAATTAGGCTGGTCAGGTTTAAGCTCATCACTAGTGTCGAATGTCATCTGCCTTTGTGATCTCCATCTGTGTTTCTCTCTTTTTTCTTCAGAGCTAGCAGCTAGAAGACCTGCGTCAAGTGACAGCTGATAAATTGGTTTCGGCCTCGGTTTCGGCTTAGTTGTTTGTGGTAACTCTTTCGGCACATCCTCTGAGATAGCTTCTTCTACCTCCGTTTTTGAAGGCATTATTCCTGTTCTTGCATAAATTACTAACTGTTCATCTAGGCTGAAAAAACAATTATATTATTCAATAATAGAAAACTTCAGTGGAAAATGTCTAATAAAGAATGACTTTATATCCTTACCCATGACTCTCCCTGGAGGCATAAGGTAAAACCAAATGAATTATTAAAAAGAAGCATATGCTTAACGTTAAAAATAAGATATTAAAGAGAAATATGATTGGAGGTTGACAGTTCAAGCACTCCAACTTTATGGTACAGCCTTTTTATTATAGAATTTCCACTCAATAGAAGACTATTATCTCTAAGGCTCTGAAGCTCATATACCATCACTATCTATGCACGACAACATTTATATTATAGATAAAATTTATATGATAGATTGTGTCACTTCTACAAACCAATAAATTTCTAGTCCTTATTTATTTGTTTATTTCACACTAACTTCTAACAGAGATAATGCTGCAATTGCAGGCATCAATTTGAAATTTTATGGTTAGAGATGGGAACTTCCAAAACTTTTTATAACAGTAATTGTCATGAGGATTTGAGGAGAAGGTAAAACTCTATGAGATTTAATTTACCACTTCATATAAATTTTAATTTTCTCAATTACTATTATAAAAGAAGTTTTTAACCAGAAATTTATTATAAGTTGTTTTGCATATGATGGGCTAATCCTTCACAGGAATTATTCAAATGCTTAGCTTTCAGTGTCTCGTACCACTATCTTAAGAGCTTCTGTAGACCACTCCTGGCAGGTGTGCAGGAGCTCTGAAGGAACCACTGAAAGCAGCTATGCTTCTTTAATAAAATCTATGAAGGTTGACAGAGTTCTCTGTTATCCGTCTTAAATTTTATTGATGTATACATGTTCCCAACGACGCAATTAAAAATCACAAAATAGATCGAATGCATTGTTTAGGACTTTATGCATATAACCCTCTTAATGAATTGAGAATATACTTTAAAGCCTACAAATACAGTGTTAAGGCTTTAGAACCTGAATGCAATGAGAAACTATAATTTCCTCATGTAATCCCCTCCTAACTAATGAATGCATTTCTATGGATCTAGGTGTATCCCTTTTTTACAAAAACTGTAACAAAGCGTAGCCTCGAGAGACAATGATAACAACAATGTTAATTTCATCCAAATTCTAATAGCTGTTTTCCCTATTAAATAATTCCTAATTACTCCTAAAGAACATATTTTGTTCAAGTGAAATATCTTAGTACAGACAATTTTAGTGAAATTAATTCACAAAAGTGCTTTAATTCTGTATTAAAATTGTCATGCAAGGCAAATTATTAATAGACGGGAACATATAATTGACCTACCACCACAAAAACTACACAATTAAAACATTCAATTTTAATGTGTTTCATAATTGAAATAATTACCTAATTGGTGGTGGTGTAGGTAACTGTTTGTCAAATCCAACTTTACCAAGAAGCCAGTATGTCATCACTTTCCCCTTCCCTTTTAGCTCTGTTGGGCCTCGACATTCAATGTGGTAACCTCCAGACTCTTCCAATTTATTCTTAGTTGACTCAGATATATGAATTCTCCAAGCAGAACCTAAAAAAATAACAATTTTTTATACTCTAAATAACTTATATAAGAGCTGATTAGAAAAAAAAAAATAGCAAATCCTCGTTGTGCTACCATATACAAAAACTAGCACAATCAATGTTGAGCGTAGGTTGAAATGTTGGACCATTGACTTATGCAGTATAAGTGGTTGCACATGCAGAAAAATAATTATATAAAAGTCTGTTAACAAAGCAGATTTCCCATGTGCGTCAAATATTTACATATATCTCAAATGTAAAAGTTCAATAAGAATAATATTTGGTAAAGGAGTGAAATAACTCAGTAATGTCAAGGTGCTTTAAATTATCAGTTTACAAGTTATAATTACAATCCTTGGTAATAAAAAAAAAAAAAATAAATAAAAAAATAAAGGTTGCCCTATACTAAAAGTAATGTATTATGTGTTATTTGTTAATACCCACTTTATGCTACTATGTCTAACTGGTATGAGCTATCTGCATTTATCAAACTTTTATAACCAGTGAGTTTGTCACAAAATAAATTCCTATTACCCACATGAAAATTGGACGACTCTAGGTTTGCTAAGATCATTAAGACCAATATCTTAATTCTCATAGCTAACCTGAGCCCCGACTAAAATTAAAAGAAAATGTTACAATAACTTTAATTATAATAATTAATTAAATAATATAAATAAATATTAGACTCTAAAATTTAACAGAACTAAGCATAAGTAAATAATGCCATGGCGTCTTCTCAAATGTGGTGAATTTGTATCTTCTAAGACTTGGAATTATAATAGATTTAACAGTACTTAATTCAATACTGGTCCATTACAATTTCTTTCAGGAATTTTAACACCTGTTCAGAAATCATTCTTTATGTATCAAATCAGAAAATGTGATATTGTACTCTCTTCTATCAAAATAATTCATTAAAATTGTTCATGATTAGAAATAATTATTTTAAATACCTGATGATTCCATTCTCGATGCTGTGTTAACTGTGTCACCAAATAAGCAGTATCGAGGCATTGTCAAACCAACTACTCCAGCACAGCATGAACCTATAGAAATATATCTTATTTTTAAAGAATTCAATAATTTCATAATTGACTAGAGAACTAACATTCAGTTCTTTGTACAATTATGAATTTTCGGATACTAGCTTTAGTCATCGTGATTCAGAACTCATATATATGAATAAACAGCTATTCATGCATTATTTTAGATATCAAAGATAAAAAAGTGTTTTATTTCTTTATTTAGTTGAAAGATGTTGTGTGATTAAACCACAAATTGAAGTTGGAAGTCAGGTAATGCAAAGTATAGAAATGTGAGCTGCTGAAATTGAGCATTCTATGGGCAGCCCATTGTGTTTGTTATGTATCTAGACCACTCAGTCCAGGTCGGTGTAACTAGACCTATCCAGAAGTTTTTAATGAGTATCAAATAAATGAAAATCTGTATGATATTCAAATTTTCAACCAATAACAGAAAAGTACTCGAACTACAGTTATAAACTATTCAATATTTTGTTTATTGTTAACTAGCTAGTTCTAAGGGCTGTCAGGTAAACATCCAGGATGTTCGGGCACTGATGATGATGCACTGCATCGAAAGTGCTCTGTTATTTTAATAAATTGTTACAGTGGAAGCGTAGCCATTTCTTTTATCTACCTACATTAGAAGTCACTTCCACCTGCCAGAATAACCACTCAAAAAAATAATATTTATATTAATGAACAAGGGACAACTGGGAACATCACAAACTACCGACTAGCAGCTTTTTGTATCAAGCTTAAGAGTATGTTATTGAGAAGGTGTTTTAGGAAATCTTAAAAACTACAGACAATTTACAAAAGTTTTGCCCAGTTCCTGTACTTAATAAAACTGCTGAGGGCACTGTAAGCACCTCTGGTACATACTCCTGAGATTTTTGTACTTTGATTTAGTTTGAATAGTACTGTATTAATTATTACCTGTATGGAGACCAATTCTTAATCTAAGTGGAGTAAAGGGTAAATGGCGTATCCGGAATTTGCCACTGTGGTGAAGTAGATCTAGAGCCATAGTCGCCACCTGTTGGGCATGATCAGGAACCCTAATTGGTAAGCCGCCAACTACCATATAAGCATCCCCAATGGTTTCTACCTATGGGAAATAATATATTCAATTTATAAAAAATAAATATTGAAAGAAATAATACTTTTTTTTCAATTGTTTTACATTTTATAAGACAATTTATTTTCATATTTTTAGAATAATTAATGCATTATTATTTTTTTTAAAACAAATTAAATAAACAGAAATATTTATTCAAAATGAATAATTATTTAAGAGTGGAGAACCAGGGAATTTTAAAACAATATTTCCTCAGCTTTTACTTAAAGACTCATGATTAACACATCATAGTGTTGGTGAAACAACTCTTGTTTGTTTTACGTAAGGAAATTACAGTATGTTTCACTTCTATGAAATTTTCATTTGATTATTTTTTACATTTCTATTATTAGTAATACACTACTAGTAACACCTGGTGTGCTTTGAGACATTGACATATACTTGTTATTGTTATTTTGATGTTATCGTATGGAATTAAATCATATACACCAAAGAACATGGGCTTTCTCCTTAAGAAAATCTACTAACAGTTTATAATAAGCCTATGGAGGTGTATTTTATCCTGAACGATTTTTAGGATTTGGTGCTATCAATTTCCATGGTAGTAGTAGATAGAGTCTGGTGACCAATTCGACTAATTATCAATATAAACATATGTTAATAAATAGATACATGCCATGTTAGAAAAATAAATGGTCTTTAAATTTTTAAAATCAGTTTTCTTAATAATCCACTTCATTTGATAATGAGTAAAAAGGATTAGGTGTACTTTTGGGTTTTGTGAGATTGTTTTCCTGCAGTTTTTTTTAAACAATTTTTTCCCTAATTACTTCCTAGTACAAAGTAAAGGAAGTATTGTAATCACAAAAATTTACAGATTTCATCAGAATAATCAGCCCATGTTGACTCCCTGAACCCATTCGCATGACATTTGTATGTATCTCCCATAACTCAAAAACAACTATCTTTAGAATGTACAAGTTAATTATGCTGTACCACAGAATTGAATATAACTTACTTTATATACATTATATGCATTAATGGTGGCATCAAAGCATGTATACAGATCATTGAGCAGGTCAACGACTTCGAATGGTGTTGAGTAGGCTGAAATTGTCGTAAAACCAACAATATCCGAAAAATAAATGGTAACCTCACTAAATTCTTCAGGGTCCACAGGCATACCCAACTTTAATTTTTCTGCAACATAACTACACAAGATATTGTAAGAAAATAAAGAAAATTAGTTACGAATTTTATTCATAAATTTTTAGTTCATGGAAGTTTGTTGAAAATTAAGATGGTAATGATGAGTGGATGTTTCATAAGATTAGCATCCTTTTTTCCCCTTTGTGTTTCATTAAACTTAAGTTTCATGAAATGCGCTGTGTCTTTAAGCAATCGGTTTCATAAAATCTAAATTCTCATGAGTGACTCCTCCCTGCAAATTTCTAGTAAACCTTTCTCATCCTATCATCACTAATAGGATCTAATTAGGTTGATGATAAATGAATGGTGTAATATCTTATGGGTGACTGAAATTATTTAAATATTACAGAAAGTGATTTATCAGAAATAGGTATGAAATTAATTTTAAAGGAAATCATAGAATATTTTACAAAAAAAAAAATTGTATATTTTCTTATTTAAAATTTGCATAAGTTTATTACCTTTCAAGAAAAAGAAAATAAATAAATAAATAAATAAATATATATATATATATATATATATATATATATATATATATATATATATATATATATATATATAAAACGTTTCATGTTTTTACAAATTTAAATTAACCTCAGCTTAATTGATGATTTTCAACAAGAAGTCTGGTAAATTCAGTGTTCACTTCTACTCCCAGCTTTGGCAAAATGAGCCCATGATTTGTATCTTTACACTAGTGTTTGGAATTTTTTATGAGTTTGAATAGGATAATGCATTTCAAGAAAGTAGGTAATTGCAGCTTTTACCTTGGTAACATTCTATTCAAAAGTTGTTCTGTTTTCTTCTTTTCCATGTCCAACTGCTCTGTTCTCTCTCTTATTAAATCTTCTAGATTATTCGAATACTTTTCTAACATTTGAAACATTGTGTCCACAAAATTGGCTTTCCTTTAAATAAAGAATAAAATGAAAGAAAGACTGAGTGGTACTAACTCATGAAATGCAAGACAGTTGTTAAAAAAAAAATATATCCAAGAATTAACAACTTTACCTTCCGTGGTTTAATGTCTTAAAAAGATCATGAATTGTATTAAAGTCTGGCCTCATGTCTGGAAGTTCAGCCCAACACTGCCGCATTATATTGATTGCCTCAGGAGGAGCAGCTCCTTTACTTACCGAGGGCCTAATAAGAGGAGGTGGTCTCCGAATTTTTTCAAGGATTTCTGAAAATTAGTGCACAGAAAAATAAATAAATTAGTTTAAACTTGTTATTTTACATTAATGCATATATTAAAGATATTTTTGGGGCTCTGAGCCATATTAAGCATTCATATGTAGCCATGGATTTGATTTCCAAATGGGTATTTAACAGGCTCATTAAATAACTTCTTTAGAAACAGCAAAAAACTTACAAGAAAGAAAAAGATAACCTACAGGAAATCTGCTGCAAACTAAGTATTGGTATAAATCGTGTATCAATTTAAATTAAAAAATATATACTATTTTTATGTAGCATAATTATCTAAATGTAATATCATAATATATATTAGTTATTATATTATAACTATATGAACTACATTTTCTAAGGAGAGATAATTCAATTACCGTTCCATGAACTCCACTAAATTATATTTCTAAAAAATCTGTTGTGGGCACCACATGACTTCCTTGTACTGTTATTAGATTAAATAAACAAAATATTTGGTTACATTTCATTTAAAATTATTTAATTTGATAGTGCTATAGGATATCTCCAATGCCTCCGTTCCAATGCATCAGTTTGAAATATGTCGTAGAACATAATTTATGATAAACAAAAAAGATTCCTTATGCATTTTTCATATCTCTAGTATGCACAAAGAAATTTGTTTTATTTTTGTCCTTCTCAAAAACTTCCCCTCTCTTTTAAGAAATTTTGATTAAAAAAGGGAGGCGTACAACTAGACATTAAATCAATCCTAAATATGAAATGTAAACATTCTAGGACTAGCCATCTTTGAGTTATGCAAGATACATATAGACGTCTCTAGTCAAAATGGGTTCAGGGAGGATCAAAACGGATAATTCCTTTGAAATCTGAAAACCGAGAATTCTTTAGATTATAATACTTCCATTACTTTGTACAAGGAAGTAAAAATTAACCTTTGCATACATGGAAAAAGTATATTTTGATGAAAGAAATTATTTATTTATTGATATGAAATTTGCTTGATAATTACCTTCTGGAGGAAGCGACAGCATGCAGTAAGGCTCTCCTCTGACGACAACCTCTTGCATTACAATTCCAAAACTGTAGACATCACCGGCTGGTGTTCCAGACTTTCTCAAGCTAGGATCCCTGAGAAATTCTGGGGCGCACCAAAGTAGATCTGTTGTTTTAAGAAGGGAAATGATGTTGTGATTAAAATTTTGAAGAACATAAGTGAACTATAATATTAAAAAAGAAAGAATTTTTACCTTTTGGTTTTTTTGGAGGTAATTGGACATTCTGGCTATCATAAAATTGTGGAAGTCCATAATCCGTAATTTTAAGAACCCATCGAGCATCGATAACACAATTTCTGGAAGTTAAGTTTCCATGAACTCTCACTGGCGATGAGTGTAAATATCTCATTCCCTGAAATATTACACTACTTGTTTCAATTGAAGATTAGTCAGCCATAAATATTCAAATTTAAATGTTGATCAGGCTATTGGTAAGTGTATAGTAAAAGCTGATGGCAAGTAAAACTGTTTGCTACATGATTGACAATTTAATATGGCTGTTTGCCAAAGAAGTGAATAGTTATAATGATGTGAATAGGTAATGATAATGATTTCCTTTATAATAATAATTTTTAGTAATATTATGGCTGGGAGCCATTACGACAGAAATAACATGATTTTTTTACATTTCTTCAGTATGTACTAAATTTTGAGCAATATTTTTGGCATGAATTTGGAAAAAAGAAGTAAAGAATTTTGGTGGGAATAACACAACACATAAGGGCATGTCATTTTGGGCAGTATTCTTTATATCAAATAGTTGTTTGCTATGCCTAGTTTGCTATCCCTGATAAGTAATACAATACAATCTGTGGAACTTCAGCTTATATATTTTTGAGAAATAATATTGTATGAAATATAAAATACTATGATTAACAATTTCTATCTTAAAGTTAGAGGATTCGAATCAGTAACTGTAGCCTCAGCTCTTACAGGGCCTGTCATAATGATTAGAATATTAGTAAAACAAATCTAGAAAAATTCCTTATAGCTATTTTATAGCAAGCATAGTCTCCATAACTACATTAAAACAGTTTTAAATAACACCTTTTAATAGTATCCCTTGAAAATTGTTGAGCATTTTTTGACAAAACAATGAAAAAAATACAAATTCCAAAGATTATAGACGTCTAATATAAAATTCCAACACAATTTAGCAAAGTGAATCATTGATTGTCATAAAAATTGTATAAAAATACAATAATAATTAAAACATAAGCAACGATAATCAATCAACATTAGTTGACATTGGTTGCAATAATTTAATCATAAAAAATTAGAATAAATAAATAAAATGTTTATAAACAATCCTAAAACAACATCAAAAATTGGCTACAACTAAAATAAGATCTAAAACAACAATAAGGTTCCAAAGCGAGTAAAAAAAATGGATGAATAAAATAATCAAATAAAAATATCAAAATAAATGCTCAATCCATACCTGAGGAATTCTAAATGAACTTTCAAGGAAGTAATGTATATACCAATATCTACTGTAGATAACATAAGAGCTTTTCAGTATACGTATAGTGTGGTTATGCCAAAGATATCAAGGGATTTCAGAAGATCCCCTGTTACAGGATGCACCTACAAATGTTTCTTGGAACACAAAGCACTGCCAAATCACATCTTCTGGCCAACATACTCACATTGGTTCCTACAATGCAAATTAAAGCCCAGAAGACACACTTACAATTCAGTCATCCTCAAAATAAAAGCTTTAGACCCGTTTGTAATGAGGCAAGTCACTATTAATAACAATTCAAATAGTATTTGTTGTTACTGCTTACTCTCACTAGATCGGTGAGGAGTGAGAGCCTAAATGACCAATCAAGTTTGATTTCATCTGCCATTAGGACATCTTCTAATGATCCTCTGCTGCAGTACTCCCAAACCAGGTACGGATGAGATGGGTCTGGAAGGCATCCTAACATTGGGTTAAGATTTTCATGTCTTAAACCGTGCATCTGAAAATGGTTAATGAATGATATATGATAACATATTTTGAAAGTCCTCCATAAATTACTCATGTGAGAACATTAAAAGGGACATAAGAAAATGTTTGGGAGAAGGGTGGAATAGATTTATGACGCATTGATTTTCTTTGTTTTTTAATCATCTTTACACTAACTGGTATAATACTGTTATTGGCAATGAAAACACACGCCTTGTCAGTCAGGAAAGGAATGAAACTCCATCAACTCTCTTTCCTTTGACTCCCTGCACCTTGGACTGCCTGGCCCTCTCTTGTCACTACCTCTCACCAAGGACAGCCCAGTGACAAACAGACCATCATTTCAAACAAGCCAAGAAAGAAAGCTGATGTACCTCTATAAGTCTTGCAAGACACAATTTAAAGTCAAATAATAAGCTTGTGTGCTGATATTGGTGAAGCGCCTTTAAATTACAGGCGAGATTGGTTATGCATAGCATATTATTTTAAAGTGTCGGCACAAATTAACCACCCAGCCAGAGGTATATTTCTAAATAATAACGATTACAGCCATCCTATTAAAGAAACAATCAGGAAGTATGGGATGGACAATATAGAAGTTGTTCTTGATAAAAACTATCAATTTGAACCATGGCTATTATTTCCGCCAAATGTAAATTGGGAATTAAAAAAACATAAGAAAAGTGTAACCTACCAATTTATTTTTACTAATGAATTCAGAAAAATAGAGTCTTGCGAATCGTCCCCAGATTTCCTTTTGTACACAGATGGATCAAAAACTGACGGAGGAGTTGGTTCAGCTGTATATACCAAGGATCTCTCTCTGATGTACTCCCTTCCCTCAGTAAGTAGTGTGTTTACTGCGGAGCTTACAGCAATAAAAGCAGCCCTCAACTTATTGTTAATGGAGCAAAAGAATGCTTTGATTTGTTCTGACTCTTACAGCAGCTTAAAATCAATTGAAAAAATGTACAATAAAAATCCGATATGTAAAGAAATTCAACAGATGTTAGAAGAATTGTACAAAAGTAATATTAATGTAGAATTTCTGTGGATACCAGGGCATTGTGGCATAGAAGGGAACATAAAAGCGGACGCCTTAGCCGCAAAAGCCATCAGTGAGGGCACACTACTGACAGAAGTTTCAGTCGCTGACGCCATCAATAATGCAAAAAAACTGGTTCTTGATCAATGGGCATGGGAATGGCATAAGTTGCGTGATAATAAACTCCGCACTATAAAAAGTAGTATCAATCCCTGGAGTACTTCAACAAGCACTAAAAGGAGGGATGAAGTGTTAATATGCCGCCTTAGAATTGGCCACACAAGGCTAACACACCTTCACCTGATGAAAAAGGAAGAACCTCCAACCTGCACTGCTTGTGGAGTACAACTGACAGTGGCACACATACTTACTGAGTGTAGAAGGTATGAGGACATCAGAAAGTCCCTTGGTATATCAGAAGTACTATCCGAAATACTAGGGGATGATAGCAACTCTATAAAAAAACTCTTAAAATTTTTAGTAATTACTGGTTTAAATAAAGAAATATGATAATATAGGACTTCAACATATGGGCACACAAGGCAGTGAGTTAAGTATTTATATACCAAATTGATTATAGCCAAATACTGCTGTGTTTTTTGTTATTTGTCACAGAATTGGGGATAAAGAAAACTAGGAGAGATCCAACAGAAGCGAGGATGACGGAGGGCTGAGAAGTGGATGATTTATCTTAAGAAATGGACTATTGAACAACAGGAAAGAAAATGAAAATAGAATCACGACCACCTAGGCACAAATAACTCTCCGGAGTTCGGTGCCTATGTACTAAATAATAAAATAAAAATAAATAAAGTCAAATAACAATCTTAACTTATTATTGTAAATTCTCCATTCTAGATTTAGTTAAACTTCATATATAGAAGGAATCACTTTTTCGATGGCTGTGAGGGAAAGATTAATCCCTAAGATTAATACACACAAATAGTATTTGTGGGATGATGGTCTGTTCCACAGGAAAGCCTTGCAAAGAAATTTAAATTTATTTTTTAATAGACAATTTTTAAATTCTGTGAACATAAACAAAAATCTTATCAGTTTCAAAAATTAATCCTTGGAAAACACTATTCATTCTGTATACAGGAATATAATATAATATGCAGTACAATGAATAGACTACTTAGGATATGTGACAATAAAATGAATGATCAGAACAAGAAATTGTTGTTGTTTTGAAGAGGGGAGACCGGACGGTTTTGTTTTGGAAAGAATATTCATGGATTTTTCCCTACAGATCGACTAAATTTTGAATTACAGATTCAATTCACTTATAAGACTCCATTTGATTATAACTTATAAAATATCCTCATAAAAGTGTCCCATCTTTCCAATCTTTATTAAACGAAAACACCAAAGAAAAGCCATGAGAAAATAATATTTTTAAATTAATTTATTTATCTAATCATTTTAAAATATGAACAAACCTTTAAACAGACTAAATAAAATATTCAACTAAAAAAATATTATAATTAAAGTTTCTTACCATCATTAAATAATCCATTGATTTTGACTTTAGCTCAAAACTTCCACTGTGATCAGGAATTGGTTTTAATTGTACAAGATCTCCCTGAAATTATAATAAAACAATGGAAAGTGAGTATATGTTTTCCTTGTATTTTTTTAATGGTTTTAGCCAAATAATATTTACTATGAGGGTCTACAACTATTTTCATTTACAAAATAGAAAGAATAGTAAGCCTTTTCTTAATTTTGGGTTCAATACTGGTTACACTTCAAGTGATTAAGATATTAAATAGTATGAGTAAAAAATATATATTTTTTTCTTGATAGGAAAGAAAAATGTTTCATATTTACCAGGACTCACACGCAGGCCTGCAGATTATCTTTGGTAGTACACTAACAACTACTACCTACTACTAATAGCTTACGACTACTAGTAATAATAATAATAAAAAATAATACTAGAGAAAATTATCTTAACATAGTTATATTGTTGTTTTGTTTTTTATACAATGTAATACTTTTTTTGTTGATAACTGACAAATTAAATTTTTATTTAGTATTCATATTTATTAGTAAAAATAACTTTTGATTGCAAGCCGATAGAATTACAAGGATAAATGTCTTCATATTTTTGTACTCTTTATTCTTCTCTAATATGCTATTGAAATTCCTTTTTTTAAATTATAATTTAAACTATAATTCTTGTAAACTCTGGAATTGACAATGTCACATTTAAATTTTTTAATGTAGGGTATGTTATATTTTTTAAAAGGTCCATCGAATAATGTTTAGTAGCTATTTCTTTAAATTTCTGTAATGACTTTTTGTCTTTAGAATTCTTAAAGAAATGTATTCTGCAAATGTTTTCTTTCTTCACAAAGTTTTATAATTTATGGGTATTTTCCATTTTATATTAGCTTCCTTTATTTTACAAAATCTCTTCTTAAAGAGCTACTAATTACTGCTGAATTTTTAAGTCTTATTTTATTTGACGGAACTCAGTAATTTGACTACTATTGATTTAAAAATTGAGTGAAAAAAAGAAATGAAAATATTTCCCAGGATAGACTTTAAGGATTGAAGAAAATTTACAAATATTATTTGATGAATATTTAATAATATATAACTTATTCATATCTTGTATAAGACATTAAGATATAAATAATTTGTATATTTAAAAGCCCATAAAACAATGTAGAATATTAGTAGTTATTTCTATAAATTTTTAAATACCTTCATCTTTTTACTGAAGTTATTACTTCTCCAGTTTAGGAAGAAATGTATTTTACAAAATATCAGAATTTTTTTTTTACAATTTATAGATATCTTTCATTTTATATTAATTTAATTTATTCTACGAAATCTCTAAGATATTTATGGAATCTATGAAGATATTTACTTTTGTATTTCTTGAGAAATGGAAAAGTGAATAAAATATCAAAAGATAGTGTTCTAAGTTCTGTGCTCTGAGTTCGCTCCCTCTCAAAATTAGGATTAGACAAATATTTTTTTCTCTGATATGGAAATATTAAAATTTGTGATATGTAGCATTTCATAAAATCATTGAAATTCTCCTTAGAAAAAAAAAAAAAAAAATTAAACAAATACTTACATTGTACCTCGCTCTTGGATCTGAACTGACTTTTGATATGCTCCCTATGCTTGGGGATTTCTTTAAGTTCGATTTAAGAGATCCAACTGAACCTTTAATTAAATCTGGTTTATCTACTTCAGGCCCACCTAATTCCTGAAGTTGGTGCAACCAGCAACAAAGCATTGCCTCGATCCCTTCTTCTACCTGAAAAATTATTTGAATAATTAAAATTCACAAGTGAGGTTCTGCATTTTAGTATGTATTTCATTCAGTGGTAAGATTCAATATTATAAAACCCATATATTCATTTATTTATAACAAATTTTAAATGTATTTCTGAATAACTAAATGTAATTAATAACATCATATTATAACAATTATGTTAAACTACCCACTAAGACTAATTTATAAAGGACTCGTATACAACAGATTGAGAGGGCACTAGGGATTTTATTTGATGAGATCCCTACGAAATAAATTCATTTGCCTGGAAATCAAACCCAAGGCTCAACGTTCACCAAACTCCTTAAGAGTGAAGCTTTAATACTCATGGCTGCCCCCTGTTCAGTTCACCAAAATTCTGTAATAACTATAGTCACTGTAATTATATCTTTGTACGATTACTAATGAATATAAATCAATTTCCTTGAATCATTTAACTGCTGCAATCAAATTGTAGCATTTTCATAATCAATAGTAAAAATTGAATATTTCATAGAAGTACCAGCAAATGACTGTAGGAGGGGTGTGGATTGGCAAGAATCTTAATCTGGCATGCATTCCAAAAAAAAAAAAAAAAAAAAAAAACAGAATATCTCTATTCTATATTTTAAAATTTATTAAAAATACTCTCTCTTCAAAAATTGTAAAAATGGATATTGACTTTATGAAATATAGTTTTCTTTTAGATTAACATATAGAAAAAAAAGAAGTAATTTATTATAAAAAAAAAAAAAAAAAAAAAAAAAAAGACATTCATGTTTAATGTGTCCAAAAAATAAAGAAACAAAATATCTAAAATGAATCTAGCATTTTATAAAGACTTTCAAATATTCAAACAAGTATCTCCAGTAAGAACATAGGGGTTGCGGCTAACAAAATATGTATTTTAACTGGCCTAATTTTTCCTATAGGTTTTCAAGAAATTCAGGACTCATGAGAACAACTCAAGAGGAATAGTTACTACAAAATATGACAAGTTTGAAGATGTTATCCTTGAATCCAAAGCAATTGTCGGCTGCTGAAATAATCAGTCAATAGTAACAACCTCTATTGACAACGGTCTTATATATACTCTTGGACCCAACCCTCTATTTGACTATTTGATATAACATGCCAGTAAATTATAAATAAATTCATTTTCATAATTAAAAAAATTGTTTCTTCTTAAAAAAACAATGCAGATCAGAATTTTTTATTAAAAGAGAAGCCAATCAGGTTAATTCATTCAAATTCTAGACATTAATAAAGCATTTTAGAGGCAAATCAAAACTTTTATAAACTTAGATATGTTTTGTGGTCATAATACGAATGGGTGCCTAGGAGTATACATCTCACAGATCTTAAGTGCCAGAAAACACCCTCCAAAAATATTATGTGCACCATAAAAATATCAATTTTAGGATTTTTTTGTTTAATATAAGCCCATTTTTTAAGCAACCGTTCATATATGAATTGTAGCTTTATACTAAGGTCTGCATTGCCAGTACAATACAGTAAAGAATTTATCAAGGTGACCACATGACCTCCCACTTAAGCAGTACGTCAGTTCCTAAATCTTCATGGTTTGAAGACCTAGATATTTATTTACATTTCTGTACTCAGAAGTTGAAGAGGTTGGCTAATTCTGTATAAATTAAAGTGAAATACCTGCACAAATAAATTTACTTACCCTTTTCACTTCTTGGACCTGAGGAAATATGAAGTCATTTGGGGTCAATATTATTTTACAGGGTCCTTTTGACATCCTCGACTTCAGGTACAACCTTCTGAAACAAATGCAATTTATGGATTAAAGTGGGCATTTTTGTTAATCCATGCAACAAAGCAAGTAGCCAGGGAGGGGATGTCAAGATGAATAACCATCCCAACAAAAGAAAGTCTTAGTTTCTAATAAATTTAGTTATGAACATAAAAATTCAATATGAACAATAACCATGAAGGAGGAATAAATTTGTCAATAATTGTCCAATAGCCATTACTTGTGATGAAAGTAAAGAGATTAATGCTTAAGTTAATTTAATATTTATATTTTGCCAGGAAACAATTTTTATTTCAACCTACCATTAGCAGGTAACGGAAATTGTGAACATCAATTCTCGATTAGCCAACCTCCATTGTTTGATTTTTATTTAGAAATAGGGAATAGGTATACTTTGCGGGGAGATCAGAAGTGAGGCATATCAGCACGTGGGGAATATGCTTGGTTTAGTTAGTTTTATGAACGTTTTTCACTAAGTTGATTATTAACGGAGATATTCGCATCTTTCAGTTTTCGGCCTTCAGTAAACCCCCACTCTTACTCATATCTTATTAACAATAAGCTGTTATATTATGAAGCACTTTATTTGTAGCCTATATACCAAATTTTGTTCTCATTGAGCATTTACATATTGAGACAAATGCAAATACGTGACAAATGTGGAAAATCTGCTTAGTTAAAGCTGCACCTCGTGACAGACTTTTAGCTTTTCGTTAGAGACTTAACATGGTTTAATTTAGAATTTCTAGCAAATATAATAAATATTTGTAATAAAAATCAGTCAACAAATGATGAGGTACATTTTCTCTTTAAGGTGGTTACATGTTTCTCATCATTTATAAAGTATGTCATTCTTTAACAAATTTAAAACTAATAACGAATCATGTAGATAAATTTAAAAAAAAAGTTATATGTTTAGAGTGGTATTAAGATTGTAAACCAAATTAATTTATTATATATAATTATAAAATCGATATATAAAATGTATTCATGGAATTTGAGCTAATTTTGCAACGAATGTATTATATAATCATATACTATTTAACAGTATGAAAAGTAATTAATTTATTTGTAATTAGTAAGACATTTGTATTTTTTTTTTTATATTTGCTTAAAATTGTTTAATTTACTTTATATTGGCTTCAAATACCATGAATGAAAAGTAACAACTTCCTCTTGAGTGTAAACAACACTAAATAATATTTATTGCAAACAATGCAAAGTGCTTAAATTATTATTGTTATATATTTGTTCATTGCAAGCAAGTTTAAACAGCACCTCGTAAATATAAAAGAAAGAGAAACAATGAATGATCTGAAACTGCTTTATCCGCTGAAGCATTAATGCAGAGCAGGAAGTATGAATCAAATGCTGGAACAAAAGTAGGGCACTGCGTGGTATTGAAATACATGATTACAATAGAAAACCGAAACAATAAAGCTGTATACGTCTAAATCCACAAAAAGGGTATGAATCTGAGATAAGTGCCGAACACAATGCGAGTGAATTCAGAGAGAGAGGGGGAGGTGACGTGCAGTAAACGATAACCTTCTTTAAACCGAGTGAATTTGTTTATATCCATGTTTTTGTAAGTATATACTGAAACTGCATTCATATCAATTCAATTTTATTTTATATAATTATAAAAGAAGTACCAATACGTAAAATACGATGACTAACTTCCTTATTTAGTATTTTAAAGTCACTTACATATAAAAGTTAAATTTATAATACTGAAGTTTGAATTATATATGTCTATAAAAAGTGAACTGAATTAAAGTCGTAAGACTACCTGTTGTACGACGGGTGACAAGGTCAGTTTATTATTATTAAATAAACGGCTTGGGCCCACCCTGGCTAGAAAAAGTCCGTCACGCAGGTGCTACGTAAACTAAGCAGATTTCCCACGTGAAGTTTTACAATAAAGAAATCTGCCTAATAACAACTGTACTAGTAAGAAACCTCTAAACCTATTCACGAGGGACGAATAGTTACAGAAACGGCCGCCGTATCTCTCTCTCTCTCTCTCTCTCTCTCTCTCTCTCTCTCTCTCTCTCTCTCTCTCTATATATATAGATAGATATATATATATATATATATATATATATATAGATATACATACAGTTTTGAACGGACTTCATTTTCTTCATCTACTAGGAAGAATCGATGGACATTTGAGGAAATTGCGTCATGAGTACAACCTCAATAGCTGATTTCCCTCAAGGGAAATCTGCTAAAAGGGTGGTAACCTGTAGATATCCTGTCCCGATTAGCCATAGCAGCATAAAGTGGACGTAAATAATAATAAACAAACAAAAATAGTTTATTATATAACACTTCCGTAATTACATTTCCTTCACTACTTGTTTTTGCAGATTCCGCTTTCAGACGGGAAATCAGCTATTGAGGTTGAACTCATGACGCAATTTCCTCAAATGTCCATCGATTCTTCCTAGTTTTTACTACCTCTTCGATTTTTACTTTGAGTGACTGAGTCACTAAACATCTCATACCCAATTTCAATTCTTGCTTATTTAGGCGTTTTAATTCCGGAAAAATTCTGGGAATAGAACGTGAGATGAGAACTCCTGATTGTCATCGTTCTTGTAGTTTACTCAGTTTACGCCACCCCTATGTGAAGGACGTTTTAGCAAATTTCCCTTATGGGAAATCAGCTATTGAGGTCGTACTCATGACGCGAGTTTTGAAAAATTTCCTCAAGTGTCCATCAATCCTACCCAGGAGATGACGAAAATGGGGTCCGTTCAAAATTATATATATATATATATATATATATATATATATATATATATATATATATATATATATATATATATGTCTGTTAACGCTCTAGCGGTCGCAATTTTTGTTTGATCGTTACCAAACTTCATATTTAATCGTTTTATGTAAAAAGAAAGATCAAGTTCGTTAATGGCTGAAATCGGACCAGTGGGAGGGGGATTTTCGAAAATTCGAATTATCTCCGTTACCATACGTCGGATCAAAACATTGTATAGAACCAATCTTATTGCAAATTAAATTTACTATAAATATTGTTCTATACATTTATTCTGTATCTTGAATATTAACCGAGATATTTGCATTTTTATTGAATCTAGGTGGCTAACGGATGGGTGACTTTCCCGCCAAAAGCTACTTCGGCCGTTTCCTTAACTGCTCGACTCTCGTGAAATTTCTCTATTGTAAAACTTCACGTGGGAAATCTCCTTAGAAAACGCAGCAACAGCCCCTGCGTGACGGACTTTTTAGTATTCAGGCTTCAAATAAAGTGTTTCATTATATAACAGCTTATTTTTAATATGAAATAAAGCGAGCAAGGGTTTATTGATGAGAAAAAACTAAAACATGGAAATATTTCGGTTAATATTCAATATAAAGAAAACAATGTGCATGGCAACATTTATAGAATATTATACGTTTCACAATAACATTGAATCTATACAATTTTTCGATCCGACGCATAATAACGGAGGTATTTTGAATTTTAAAGATTTGCCTCCTCTAAACCCCCCTTCCCCAGTTGCGATTTCAGCCATTAACGAACGTAAGCTTTCATTTTGCATGCAATGATTATATATAGATTTTGGTAACAATAAGACAAAAATTGCAACCCCTAGAACGTTAACAGTTTTATATATAAATAGATAGATAGATATACAATTTTGAATGGACCTCATTTTCGTCATCTCCTGGGTAGGATCGATGGACATTTGAACTCAATAACTAGTTAAGGGAATCCTGCTAAAATGCACTAACCGCTTTTGATTTAAGCTCTGCCAGTGATTTAAAGAATTCAGCTGGAAAAAGCTTGTCAGACTCAAACAAGAGCAAGATTGCTTTCCCTGAGACTGAAAGAAGTACTCCACCTCAACTATAGGTAGCAGGACTTGCAATGAGGTAACATCAAAGACTTTCCTCTATCCACTAAATGAGAACTGTTTACTAAAGGCTTTTAGAGAGCTAAATAATTAAACCCTTCCCTTTCAGTTGAAAAATCCCATGGGGTTATTTGGAGATTAAGTTCTGCTGTTCTAAAATACCCATCTCTGGAAGGGCTATTTCAACATTAATATGCATGTTACGTTTTAAGTTATTTTATCTTATGACACAACTAGTATTAAACTTTACATTTCATTTGAATGGGAGGAGGAGGGGGAATCGTTCTTAGAAATAATTAACGAGCTCTTTGTAATTGTTGCTTAAATCGTGAGAAATTTATTCTACTATAAAGGAAAATATTTTCTCTAAATATGGTTTTCGAATAACGTTTATCATGTGAGATAGGTACAAATAAGTTCAGTGGCCTCATCAATAAAGGTTATATTTTCTGTAGACTTCAATTCCAATCAATACTTTATCGATACCGTCGGATTAGAAGAAGGGGCAAAGGGTTATTTCGTAATATCTCCACTATTTTGAGTTGAATCGACAAATGTCATATGACGGTGTTCATAATTATTTAATGCCCTACAATTTAAGCAGATTTACCTTAAGGGAAATCAGCTATTGAGGTTGTAATGATGACTCGATTTTTGAGAAAGTTCTTCAAATGTCCATTGACCCTACTTAGTGAGTAAGCGATGAGTAAAATGATTCCGTTCAAAATTATATGTATGTATAGAACTATATATATATATTTGTCTGTCACAGCTTTAACGGTCGCAATATTTGTCTTGTCCTTACCAAACTCGATATATAATCGTTTTCTGTATGAAAAAAAAACATCAAGTCCGTTAACGGCTGAAATCAGACCAGTGGGAAGGGGGGGGGGTTAGAATGAGAGAATTTCGAAAATTCGAAATATCTCCGTTATTATGGGTCGGATCGAAACATTATATAGGATCAATCATATTGGAAATGTAATAATCTATAAATGTTTCTATGTACATTATTCCTCCATATTGAATATTAACCGAGATCATTCCATATTTTAGTTTTTGGCCATCAATAAATCTCCACTCCTACTCATTTCATATTGTTGCGAAAATTAAATCATGAAGGATTAGCAGAGAGAGTCGCGTGTTTGGGAAGTGCGATGTAGATCAAAGAAGCCGACAGAAGGTCGAGTCCTCTAATCCCTTCCAGTCCAGACGTCGAAGGGTCCAGACAATTCCCCTTTGATGTATGCCGACGACCTATATAAAGAACCGGCCAGCCGCGAGCGAGTCAGTTTTCTTCTCAAGTGCTCATATGTGCGTTCGATGCTACAGTGCGACTTAGTGCAGTGCGGTAAAGTGTTTTTATATGAAGAACAGTGTTGTGCCGTGACTGTAACAGTTTAGTGCCGTGTTTAAGACAGTGCAGTGCCGTCTTTCTATGAATTTCAGTGACCGTGAGCGAATTATTGGACTGTGTAATCTGAAGAACAGTGACGCTATCAGTGCATATTGTGAGTAGTAAAGTTAAGAATAATTATCCAAGTGTATTGAGTATTGTTAAATAAATTGTGCAGTGATAGAAACTGTGAAACTTGTGTGTGTTTAATTTTGCAATCCAAAAAGAACTCTTATTAACAACGTTTATTACTGGTTTTGGTAATAGAAACGTAACAATATTAACAATAAGCTGTTGTATAATGAACCTCTTTATTTGAATCCTAAATACTAAATATTTCTCTCATTGAACTTTTACTTTTCGGCGATAAATGCTTATACCTTACGCACGTGGGAAATCTGCTTAGTTAACTCAGCCCCTGCGTGACGAAATTATTTGAATATATTTATTTGAATATATTCTATCCGCGTATGACTCAGTACTATTTATGGTCTCATGATGCCATTGGAAGAGTGTGGATTTGTTATGATAATAACGTAAAATGACCTGTTGATCTTTAGTCTACATGGAGCAGTACTGACTGCGTTGTTTAGGAATAACAACGTACAATATGGAGTGAAAATACAGAGAGAACTGAATATATTTAACAAAACAATGTAATAATTTTATGCGCATAGCCAATCCCTTAAATTTAGAGGCGTAAAATACTACATAAAAAAAAGGCAAAAGTGAAAAAATAAAATAAATTAAAGTTCTCTGGTCGAACTTAGGTACAACAATCCAGTTGGTGGGGGAGACAAAATAAAAAATAATATTAATATTAATATATATATATATATATATATATATATATATATATATATATATATATATACACACACACGAGGGGAGGTCAAAAAGTTCCCGGCCTAACTATGAAGGGGGGAATTAAGATAAAGGACTTTGAGCTTGTCATGTTTACCTAATCCATAGTAATACTCACACAAATTTTTATAATCCTACTATCACTTGTCTAATATATATAATACTTTTATTATCATCAGTTTGCACTTGTCTTTAAAATGAGCATCATTGAGTACAGAGCTGTGATGAAATTCTTAGTCAAAGAAGGCATAAGGCCTTCAGAAATTTTTGAACGCCTTAGGAACGTGTATGGGGACTTGTCCCTTAGCTATAGTACTGTGAAATATTGGTGTAGTTTATTCAAAATGGGGCGAGAATCCTTAGAAGACGGCTCGCGACCAGGAAGGCCTGTGGAACAACCACCCCAGACATCATCAACCGCATAGAGGACTTAGTGCTCAATGATGGCCGTCTAAAGAAGAAGCAGATCGCGAGGATGGTTGGTGTATCGGAAACTACCGTGCTAAACATTCTACACACCCACCTCGGCATGTCAAAGGTTAGTGCACGATGGGTTCCCAGAAACTTCTCGTCAGCTCAAAGGAAAGTGAGAATCGATTGCTGCAAAGAATTTTTGTCGCTTTGTGGTTCAAATCCCATGAATCTTTTTATTGGCCTTCGAAGGAAGATATTTGTTTTATTCCCATATGTAATGTAATAGCTTGTGTCGCTGCACCAACAACAAAAGGCTCTCGTAGAGTGTACAATTTCCCTGAAAAGGACTTAACTGACATTCAAAAACAATGCCTCTTAATTTCAAAAAGAAGGCATCACTAAATGGTAATATATTTAAAGTTTTATAATACATTTAAGATAATCCAGTTCTTCAAGTTCTTCAAATGATAATTTGTCATTTAATAGAGATTTAATTTTTTAAATCTTATATGTGCATCCTTCCCTGTTTATCCATTCTGTAAATAAATATTACATTTTAATTAAACCAAGGAAAATTTGTTTTTAAATTTGTAAGTTTTTTTAAAAGGTCATACATCTAAATTAGCAATTATTTAATTTTTTTTTTAGTATTACTTTTCATATTTGTTCATAGAAGAGCATTTTTTGAGAAAATTCCAAAATATTTTGGTTTATCTCCAAAAAAATGCATAAACACTCAAATTTTTGCTATTTTTCTTTCATAGTCTTTTAGTTTGCTCATTAACGGATATTTTAAAAAAAACGTTTGCTTGCTTAATTACTCTGCCTCATGTGCAAAAACATATTTGAAAAATTGGGTTTTTTTAATTAAAATTTTTTAATAAGGACGCAGTTCGTGAAATTCTGGGGGGGGGGCTTATATCTTATATTTTAATATGATTATCAAATTATTTTTTCCTGTATCTCCATGCTTTTGAGAACACTTTAGTGAAAATTTTATCTTGATATGTTGAAAATAACTAAAGTTATGATTTTTTTTCTAATACAATGTGTGTAAAATAAGCAACCTTTGAAATGTCAGTTACACAAACGTTCTCAATACTTCAGCATTTTTTTTCACAAAAACTACTGGAGATATCAAAGTAAAATTTTATATTCTTCATAAGGAAGGTAAAAAGTGTTGTTAAAAAAATTTTCATTGAAATCTGAAACCATGGGTGACATGGTCTGGATGATTTGAGATGGAATGACCCAGTGGCGTAGGAAAGGCGACAAGCCACCTGTCAAGTTCAAGGTCACACCCTCGGCAGGCAAGATTATTGCCACAATTTTTTGGGATTCAGAAGGAATCCTGTTGATTGATTACAAAGACAAAGGTGAAACAATCACGGGAGAGTACTATTGTAATGTTCTGACCCGTCTTAGAGAATCAATCAAGGAGAAGAGGAGGGGGAAGCTGAGCCGAGGAATCAGGCTGCTTCATGACAATGCTCCCGTGCACACCTCTCGTAAAGTGATGGCTACGCTTGACACCTTGGGCTTTGATTTGATCGGTCATCCACCCTACAGCCCGGTTCTGGCTCCCAGTGACTACTTTCTGTTCCCAAACCTCAAAAAGGACCTAAGGGGGAGAAGATTTGTAGACGACATTCAACTCAAACAGGCTATTGATGCTCATTTTGAATCCAAAGAAGAAAATTATTATTTGGGGGGTTTAGAAAAATTAATAAATAGATGTAATAAATGTATAAATAACAAAGGACATTATATTGATATGGGTCAGGCCGGGAACTTTTTGACCTCCCCTCGTAGACCCGTATATATATATATATATATATATATATATATATATATATATATATATATATATATATATATATATATATATTAATATTTTATAAAATATATATATATATATATATATATTAATATTTTATAGTATATATATATATATATATATTTTTCCATCCATCTATCTGAAACATAACAATTCCAAATCCAAACTTTAGCATTTAAGAAATAAAATTCCCCTTCACAGGGGCTACTTAAACTAAGAAAATTTCCCATTTATGACACAGTACTGATCTCGTCAGACCATATATTATCTATTTCTAAGTAAAGAAGAAACTTGTAAAGTACGAATTACTCACTTAATATTTGAGCTACAAAAATTGTATAGAATTATAATTGTAAATATCAATAATTTAACAAGTTTGGTTCTGTAACATTTTTCGAATACTCATAATAACTCTCGCTCATTTATTCTAGTTCGATTTAAGCCATTAATGAACATGATCTTTAGTGTTAAATGAAGCAATTCAAAATCCAGTATAGTGTTGATCAAAGAAACGTTTTTGACTCGAGAAATAAAATCTTGATAGATGAAGTCATCAGAATTCATATTTGCCTTTAACTCGTCTAGTAAAGGTCTTTCTATTTTGAAGAATATTTGGTATTTCAGCTTGGAATAAAAGGTTTCATTCTATAGTTCCTTATTATTAAAGAGCAATGACTATAAGTGGGGGGGTTATTGAAAGCTGAAAACTAAAAACTAAATATTCCTTGGATAATATTCAAGATGATGGAATAGCGTATACAAGAACACTTAAAGAAAACTAAATTTGAATCAAGATTGTATACGTTCGATTTGTCTATCCGACTCATAGTAAAGGAAATCTTTTTAATTTTCGATTCTCTCCCCCTCTGAACTCTCTCCTCTCTTGGTCCGATTTCAGCCGTTAACAAACTTGATCTTTTGTTTTACATGAAACACTTATATATCCAGTTCGCTGAAGATTGAACAAAAATTGCCACCACTAGAAATGTAACAAACATACACACACACACACACACACACACACACACACACACACATATATATATATATATATATATATATATATATATATATATATATATATACATGTATTCTCCATAATTTTAAGAGATGTCCTATTGGGGAAATTGAAGATGCCCGCTGTGTATTGATAAATTGTCCGTCATATTCTACGTAGAGACATAAATGAGTGGGCGAATTTTCTCTCCTCAAATGGCTACCATCAATCATCTTTCAAAGAAATTGTCAAAAGCGTAGAGCTCTTCCTTAAGAGACCTTAAGAATTTTTTTATCAGTGTATTACTCAAAAATGTCTACAATTTCAATACTAGTTACATTAATTCTTAGAAACTCATAAGAATTTTCGTGTTGAAAAAATAATAGAAACAATAATGAAGAAGGGTCAAACAATAATAAGTAGTAAGAATCTGTTGTATCCTAGCAGAATCAGAAGCATTCCAAATTCGGTCACTCTGAATGGCGAAATTGCATTTATAATTCATACTAACACAGTAATGAGCTTGTCAATGGATCTAGAGTATGCAACCAGTGGCCTATTATAAAATTAGATAGTCCAATTAAAAAAAAAAAATTAAGAGGGAGAAGGAGAGAGGGAAGTGGGAAAGAGAGTGAGAGAGATGGTAAGAGGTCGTGTAGGCCTCGTTAGTGAGAGTGGTTTAGAGCTTACAATAAAGCAGGACAAATCAAAGGCACCGCCTCCGGGTATATTTTCATTCATAAAGCCGGACCTAGCTACACCAGTTATTCATTCACAACTTCCAGTACTGGTTCAGTGACGACGCCTTTATAAGTGGGGGCCCATAGAAAAAGTTCTACCTTTTATTTTCCACCCCTTTCATAATTTTGAACCAACATGAGACACCTTCAAAGAATATTAAGTGATTGGACTTAGTTTCCCTCTACTTGAGTTTTGCTTTGTAAACATCATTAAAGAACCAGCTGGGGGAAGTTTTATTGAACTACCACTTCCTCGTTGGGTGATCAACTTTGGGATACCGGTTATGGCACCTTAAAATTTTTTATCGCTTCTGTCGGTGCTAATTCAAGGTGAGAAGCTTTTTGAGTAAAAGAATAAATATGCCCGCTCGCCATAAGCCTGTTAATCCGAAGTGTTGTAAGAATGGTTAGATTAAAATGAAATTCTTCAGTATATCATAGAACATTGTTTGTACCGCTGTTCAGGGTGCTGTGGTCGGAAATGGGTGTCTGATTAAGAACGGCCCATCTCAGACAATCTAAATCAACCGGTTTAGAAAAGTAGGGTCTGTTATTATAAGGGTAAAATCATGTCCACAGTGGGCCTCACAATGAGCTCTGAGAGGAAAGATGTATGGGATCGGGTGGGCAAACTCGAACTGCTGGTGTACGAAGAACATGGCACCAAGGAAGAGGTTTGTCAGGATATTATAATGAAGAAATTGCTAGCAGATCGGGGGAGAGTGGATCGTGGTCCCTATACATGAAAAGGTCAAGAATTTAAATTTTGGAAAATTATCAGACATAACGCACCTACACCGAAGATTGTAAGATTGCTTCTTCACCGATTTATCAGAGGTCAATGGAAGCGACAGTCCAATATTTAATTTTGGGGTGGTAACAGGACCCAGGATTTTGCCAAACCAATAATTTTGATCTAAAAATTTAAATAATTTATTAATACTTGGAAAAAGCAATTCTAAAAGAATGACAGAGTATTGATTCCGTTTTACTTAGGGCAGAAAAATGGTATATGAGTTTAAAGCTTTTACGTTAAAATATTAAGTGAAATGTATCCAATATCCAATAAATGTACGGCCGGTATACCTTCCTAGTCCATTTCTCCACGTCTCTGTTGGTCCAAGTGCGTTGGGTGGAAGTTGGTCAACTTCTAAACATCCCAGCTCCACTCCTGTTAATATGATCCTTTTTAGGGACAGATTTTTAAGTTTTCAGAAAAAGGTCAACGATTAAAGTTTCCGGATTAGGCATCTAAGTTTCAAATGGAGCTAACTGCAGGAAACGTTAACATATGGCTTAGAGGAACCTGAATTAATGAGGAACTATTCTTAAATTGTAGCAGATTTCAGCAGTTGAGGTTGTACTCAATGATAGGATTAGAGGAATACGTCCATCGATTCTACCCAGGACATGACGAAAATGGGGTACGTTCAAAACTCTCTCCCCCCACTCTCTCTCATATGTAGATATCGAACCATATCTCTCAATATGTAGATGTCGAACCAAGATTCAAAGACTTCCGTTACTATGGGTTAGATAGAAAAATCGCACATAAATAATCTTGCTTCAAATTTAATTTTCTATAATTGTTCTTTTTTATACTTTGTCTTTTTCTTGAATATTAATCAAGATTTTCCCACTTTTTCATTTTCAGCCATCAGTAAACGTCCACTTTTAGTTATCGAACTTTAACAATACGATTGCAACACACGAATTAATAAGGGAATATTTCGTGAAACGTCTTATTACTGGCTTAAATACGAAATATTCTTTTGAACAGATACTACTAGGTAGATGCAAATGCTATTTGTGATGACGTCATCAATTAAAATTTTATTTCTTGACTCTGATAATATTCGTTATTGCTGAAATAAGACCTGGAATAGGGAGGTGATTTAAACGGAGCTGGATTAAAAATGTTAAAGAACCAATCGTGTTATCTATTGATGCACTGCGATAGTTATACTCTACATTTTTACGTTACTCAAATAATAAGCTAGTTATAGCTACTTCGTTACTTTCAGTCTTCAGTAAACCCTCACTTATGAAATAGAGAATTTATGGTGTCATATCAGTACGCTGGTTTCAATCAAAGAGCTTAGTTTACGCAGGACCTGAGTGAAGAACTTTTCTTTGGCGAAGCTTCACACTAACACACGCAAAAAAACAATGATTCCATCCATAATAAGTGATGAAAATACTAGTTCTCAAACAATAATTATAATTAAGTAAAAAATAAAATAAAATCCCGTCAGGCAGGGGCTGCGTTAACTCAGCAGATTTCCTACGTGCGTCACGTATTTGCATTTATCTCAAAACGTACAAGTTCAATGAAAACAGTATTTAAGTTTCGAATAGTGTGCTTCATAATATAACAGCTAATTGTTAATATGACATGATTAGGAGTGTAGGTTTACTGAAGGCCAAAAACAAAAAAAATGCAAATTTCTCGGTTAATAATCAAGATAGAGAATATATATATATATATATATATATATATATATATATATATATATATATAAATTAATATTTATAGGTAATTCAATTTGCAATAAGATTAATTCTATTTAATTGTTTTATCCGAATCATAATAATTTTCATGGAATTTTCAAAATCCCTTCCCGCTAGTCCGGTTTCAGCCTTAACAAACTTGATCTTTCTTTATACATAAAAAGATTACATATTAAGCCTGGCAACGATACGACAAAAAACACGACACCTAGAGCGGTAACAGACACACACACACACGCGCATATATATATATATATATATATATATATATATATATATATATACTATATATAATTTAGAACGGAGCTCATTTTCATCATCTACTAGGTAGGATCGATGGACGTTTGAAGAAATTTTACGAAAATCGTTTCATGAGTACAACGTCAATAGCAGATTTCCCTTATGAGAAATCTGCTAAAAAGCAAATTTATGCCAAAAAAATAAATAAAACCACGTCCGAAACTCCATTAGCTGAAGGAATGATTCGGTGAGCAGGTGAGCAGAAGAGATGTTGATGCAGCCTAATTTGTTGAGGCGATGCCGAGATGAGGATTGTGATTCAACTGCCACCTAGACCGTGAAATTATTCTACTAATCCCAGATGAGAGGTGGGGGGGGGGTGCACTCTCTTGATGACACCTCTCTTCATCCGTCACATTTTCTTATCCAGGGTCCAATTTAGAATTACGACACGGAAAATTTTGACTACTCTAAAGCATCTTCTGCATTTACCACTTTCTCTAGTTCAAAATTTAGACGAAAATTTGCCAAGTCCATTTATGGACTTGAGTTGAACGAAGTTCGGGTTTGTAGAATTTAAGGAGTAGTACATATGCAGTTAGTTGAACATAAGAGTATCCAAAGTGGGTGTTCGAAAACATAATTCTGTTTCTGTGTATTGGATCAAAATGTATAACTTAATTTATAGAATTTAAATTATTAATTAACGTCCACTTTTTTCAACTAAAACTAATCGGGACGGGTTATCTAGAGATTACCACCCTTTTCTAGCCAGGGTGGGACTAAGGATTTTATTTAGTAAATTCTGTCACTAAATAAATTCGATTACCCAGGCGGGAATCGAACTCGCCGCTCTAGGTTTACTATCTGAGATTAAGGTCAACGCTTTAACTCGCATGGCTAAACTGAGCCTCTATAGATTTATAAATATCATTTATAATATATTTATATATTATATATTTATAACACATCTTTTCTCAACCTCAAAATTTTCTTCTCATCAAAACACTCAAACATCCAATTTTGCTGGTTATCGAAAATAGGTTTACATATTTTTAATAAACTTACATTCCAAGTTTCAATTGTAATCGGTCTAAAAGACACGCGCCCGCCCGCGCGCGCATACACACAATCACAAAATACTTGCTTATTAGGGTCTTTCAATCTTCATCTTCATGGGACAAAGTCTTAAAGTGCGACCTACGTTCTTGGTGTGATCCATAAGGCTTAATTTCTCTTGCTCTCTCTCTCTCTCTCTCTCTCTCTCTCTCTCTCTCTCTCTCTCTCTCTCTCTCTCTCTCTCTCACACTCTCTCTCTCTCTATATATATATATATATATATATAAATATATATATATATATATATATATATATATAATAGCGCGGATTTCGTAAATTCTAAATATCCCCGTTATTGAGTCAGATCGGAAAATGGTATACGGCCAATCTTGTCGCAAATTTATGTTGCTATCGACGTTGTTTTTTAATTTTTTTTTCGTATCTGTAATATTAAGCGATTGGTATGTATTTTTTTTTTATTGTTTTTAGCCATCAATAAACCCCCACTTCATCTCGTCTCACGTTAACAGCAAGTCGTAAATATCATTGTATCTTCGCCTAAGCTTAAAGACCAAATATTGTTTTCTAGATATCTTCATTAGTTGAGGTACATGTAAATATCTTTTTTCTTTAATCGTTGAATAATGGTAACATTACTAAACTGAAATGAGTGAAGAAAGTGAAAAATTTTGTAATCACAAGTGAAGAAAGTGAATTGCCTTCTTAATTAGTAATAAGTATAAATTAAAAAATAATTTGAAGTTGGAAATTAAATGCTTTTAAATGTTTCTTAACATTGTAAGAATTAATTTTAACAAAAGAAATTAAAATGTGAATGAATTATTGGTGGAAATAATCAATATATTTTAAAATTTAAATATAATAATAATTACCATCCTTGTTTATAACCTGCACTTGTTTATAACTGCACTACTTCACAATCATCACTAGTTGTTTAACTATGCTTATAACCTTTCACAACCATGCTTATAACCTACCAACAACATACTGTAAAATGATCTACTTTCGTCACTTGTATAATAAATAACTATGTCATGATGTGTGAGTGATGTTATGAACGTTTTACTTTCGTTATACTCGAAAATGTTTATTTGATTAGTAGTATACACGATTTTTAACCGTTTTATTCGACTATAAATGCTGTACATGTTAATGGCGGAGGGTTTAAATGTGGGGGAAGTGGAAAATTTAAATTTCTCTGTTTTTATGAGTCTGATAAAACAATGTTAACCAACCAATTTTTTATTCTTATCAGCAATATTAAACAAGTTATCTGTTTTCCTTTTTCTTTTAGCAGATTTCCCTTAAGGAAAATCAACTACTGAGGTTGTACTCATGACGGAATTTTCGAAATTTTTCTTCAAATGTCCATCGATCCTACCTAGTAGATGACGAAAATGAGGTCCGTTCAAAACTGTATATATATATATATATATATATATATATATATATATATATATATATGTCTGTTACCACTCTAGCGGTCGCAATTTTTGTTTAATCGTTACCAAACTCGATATTTAGTCGTTTTATGTAAAAAGAAAGATCAAGTTCGGGGGAGGGGGGGGGGTTAGAGGGGAGGATTTTCGAAAATTCGAAATATCTCCGTTACTATACGTCGGATCGAAAAATTGTACAGAATCAATCTTATTGCAAATTAAATTTACTATAAATATTGTTATATACATTTATTCTCTATCTTGAATATTAACCGAGATATTTGAATTTTTATTAAATCTGGGCGGCTAACGGACGAGAGTGACTTTCCCGCCAAAAGCTAGTTCGGCCGTTTCCTTGACTGCTGGACTCTCGTGAAATTTCTCTATTGTAAAACTTCACGTGGGAAATCTGCTTAGTTTACGCAGCCCCTGCGTGACGGACTTTTTTTTAAGCCGTCACTCCCCCCAACCCCCACTTCTAATCATAGCGAATAGATAGATTCTGAGATGAGATGGTCCACTGTGACGGACTTAACGAACTTTGAAGGAGATCACTACTGTATCGCAATAATGAAAGAACATGGCTCCCTTAATCACAAATAAATACGCCCACAAATACTTTCATTGTTAATATTCAATTCGGTATATTCCATATATACATTGAAATCGACACTGACAATAGTTCCATTGGATACTTTAATACAACGAGCTAATCCGATTATTTCACAAACTGTAGATCGATTGTCAGTATCTCCGGTACTGACTCTCAGCAATAAGTTCTTTCCGGACAAAGGACATTCTGATTTGATTATTTTATGGTCCAGTTCCTTTGTTATTGGATTACCTTTGTACTTGCCGAATTCGTCTCGTTACTCCCATTCATCAAGCTTCTGGCTTGGGATTCAGTTTTCCTCAACAAATTCCTTAAAAAGGACTTTGAAACTATGCATTAGTTCATTTTTCAATGGGAATAATTAATATAACCTGCAATTCTCCCTACTGATAATTTAGTTTCCATTTTTTAGCAAAGTTTACTTAAGGCAGCCATACTCAAAGCATGCTCCGCTGAACCCAAGAGTTCCGCGAAACCCCAGTGGGGGTTACACAAGAATTTAGAAAAAAAAATTCAAAACACCTCGCTCACTGGTCGACTGTTCCGCGACACGTGCGCTCAGGCGACTCTTTCAAGCGACTTATCTATAACTCAAGGATTAAAAATACTTTTTTACCCAACTTTCAAAAGCCCGAAAGTTTGTCCAACGAGATATTTGAATCAGACACAAGTCATTGTTCAAAACGACACCTCTAAACGATTTTTTTTTCTTTTTACGTTGGATATCCAATGCTTGCCAAAATGGCTCTGAATGTTCTTCTCACGTTTCCAACATCATACTTGTGCGAAAGAGAATAGTGATTCTCAACCTATGCAGCCACGAAAACAAAATACCGCAATAGGCTGGGCGCCGAACCTGATATGACACTTCAACTCCCTTATATCAAACCTGATATCAACCAATTGATGAAAAAAATTCCGTCATACTGCTAACACAACACCACCGTCAATATTAAGTGAATGAATACAAACGGTAATAGGAAATATTTTCCCACTCGGCGGGAAGCGTCTGAAATATAAACAAACAGGTCTACCAAGGGTTCACAGGAAAGAAAAACAATAACTGAAGTATAACAGAATATAATATATTAATTTTATTAAAAACTATTTACTATATCTAGTACTGTAATTTATGACGAATCCGGATAATTTTTATCGCAATTAATCAAATTTTAGTAGTCCATGAATTTAAGACGGGGGGGGGGCACAAGAACATATTTACATGTATCTCGCATAATAAAGGTATCTGTTAAACAATATTTGGTATTTAAGCTTCGAATAATGTGGTTTTTATATAACAGAGTATTGTTTATGTAACACGATTACAAGTGGGGGTTTACTGAAGGCTGTAAACTGAAAAATGCAAATATCTCAGTTAATACTCAAGATAGAGAAAAAAAATGTATATAACAATATTTATAGTACATTTAATTTGCTTTAAGATTCATTCTTCACTTTTTCGATCCGGCTTATAGTAAAGGAGATATCTCGAATTTTAAAAATTCTCCCTCTCTAACACCCCCCCCCCCCAGTCCAATTTCAGTCGTTAACGAACTTGATATTTTGTTTTACATAAAACGACTAAATATCGAGTTTGGTAACGATTAAACAATATTTGCGACCGCCATTGCGGTAACAGACAAATATATATATACAGTTTTGAAAGGACCTCATTTTCATCATCTCCTAGGTTGGATGCTAATAAAAACAGTATTATACTTCCAATTAGAGTTTTTTTTTTCATCTCTTCTGTATTATATTATCTCTTATTGTATTATATTTGTTAAGTAATAAGTAACTGCCTCATTATACTAGCATTATGATTATTAATAAGGAATGTAGATAAAGACATTTCTATTTTAATTTAGGGTTCCGTCAAGTATTTTGCTTTCCTAAAGGGTTCCGCCACCAAAATCGTTTGAGAACCGCTGAATTAAGGGAAACTAGTTATTGTAGATCTAGTCAAAACAGGTTTTTCATTGCCCTATCTATTTTAATACAAAAATGAGTTTGCTTCATATATGTCTATATATATATATATATATATATATATATATATATATATATATATATACTACTATATAGATGACCTTTAGTGACCACAATTTTCATTTGTTTGCAACCAAAGCCGATATTTGAAAATTTTATGTAAATCTAAACTAAATGTTCGTTAACAGCTGAAACCTGACCAAGAGTGCTAGCTGCATGGCGACTTGATAAATGTAAAATCTCATAAAAGCCTGTACCAATCGTATATTATTATTAAAATATGTTACAAGGAATCGTGCTAATCAATTGTTTATTGCTCCTGGTGGAAAGTGAAATATCAACTTTATCAAATACATATTTGCCCAGACAGGAATTGAACGCTTTAATGATAATTAAAAAAAATAGGCTAATTGACGTAAAATTAGTAATGTTTTTTTAAAAACAAAATTATTTGTGTTATGTTAACATTTAATGAAAAAAAAAACACGTGTCATTTAATATCAGTTTATAGGAGTGGTAACATTCCATGCTTCCCAGATCAGAACTTTTAGAAACCTATGGAAGTTAGCATTTGCCTCAAGGTGATTGGAGGTTTACCAAAAATTTGCAGGAGAGAGTAAACTTGAATGCTGAGCCGGAAGATCGAAACTTCGGACTTAAATTTTGGATTGTGTACACAGTGTTCTTATTAAGTGAATTAGAAGGTAATGAATGCTGTGTTGGAATGGCCCACAAAATTGATCAGCTGTTTTGATTCCACCACGCGGGTAAATCTGCTTAGCAGTCGTTAAGTAACAAAAGTTTGGGAGTATGAGTACAATAGATCAACAATTGCAGATTATTTTTTAATATTCCAGTCCTAGAATAATTTAAAGGACTTATTTCCATCGAAAAACCTGAGAATTCATGGTAGCGGGAGCGGCATTTACGAGCTAGACCCTGTTTAGCCGGACGGGGTGTTATATTGTGCTATGGACGGAGTAACTAGGATGAGCTGAGAGGATGGACCACCCCTGGTAATCGTACTCCTGGGGGTGGTCCATGATTAATAGCAGGGTCCTTAGTAAACAGTCAACTGGGTCAATGGACCTCAGGCAGACATTTATTAATGCCCCTCTACAATGCTCCAGTCTCTCCCACGCTTATTATGAATAGGGTCAAATAATTCCCTTGATTTTATTGTAAACTACATTTTTATTAGGGGATCCCCTCTTTGGGGAAATCAGCTGTTGAGATCGTACGCAGTTTTGGGGAAATTTCTACCGATGTCCACCAATAGGGTGAAAATGAGGTCCATTCAAATTCGTATACCACCTATATGGATGGCTGAGTAATCTATATATATATATATATATATATATATATATATATATATATATAAAATTGTAACCTCTGTCTGTACATTGATTTTTTTCGCGAAATTTCACAATAACTTTTCGTTTACATGTCATAGACACCATATCTGCATTTTGTTTCTTTCGTGTATGTTTGTTTGTTTGTTACCTTTTCACGCATAAACGGCTGAACCGAATTTTATGAAACTTGGTATGTATATTACTACTAACCCAACTTAGACTTTAGGCTATATTAATTTTCTCTGAGATGAACAGGAGTGGGGGTTATAAGGGAAGCCTGAAATTAAAAATAGCGATATTTCGTTTCCTATTGGTTTTTCGGTAAATATGCACATAACAAAAGTTGTTTATTTTGTTATTTAGAGTAACTTTTGTTATATACACTTTTGTCGTATACCGAAGTTTAAATGCGTTATACGCTAAAAATTATAGCGGGAGTCAACAATATTATTTGCCAAAAAAGACTCAACCGAACTAAATAAAACTCGGTATGTGTATTAGCAGTGAGGCCTTCATTATAATAAGCCATACCAACATTTCTATGGACGGGCAGGAGTGGGGGTTATAAGGGAAGCCTGTAATTAAAAATAGCGATATTTCGTTTCCTATTGGTTTTTCCGCAAATATAAACATAACAAAAGTTGTTTATTTTGTTATTTGGAGTAACTTTTGTTATATACACTTTTGTCGTATACCTAAGTATAAATGAGTTATACGTTAAAACTTAAGCGGGCACTAACGGCTGAACCGAACTTAACAAAACTCGGTATGTCAATTAGCATTAATTCTTCCATGATTATAAGTTATATTAAAATTTTTAGGTTCGAACGGGAGGGGGGTTATAAGGGAGGCCTGAAATAAAAATTCACCATATTTACATGTATAAGAGACGGGAAATATAAAAATATCGAAGACTGGGAAGCCTTATCGAACAAATAATTCTATTATTAGCAAATCCACGGCAAAGATGGGTATCAATCCTAAACACTGGGACGGGTAAATGTCAAAATATTGTGCAACGTAAAGCCTGCTAAAAAATACCATCACCATTCAGCCTCAAATGAATTCCCGGGCGAAGCCGGGTATCTGACCTAGTATAATAGTATACAGTCGGTATCTCGCTAAAAGAAAATACATTAAAAGTCAGTGACGCAGAGGCTGCGTCACCTAAGCAGATTTTCCATGTGCGTCACTTTTTTGGATTTACCTCGAAAAGTAAAAGTTCAATAAGAGCAATATATTGTATTAGGCTTCAATATAATGTGCTTCATAATATAACGGCTTATTGTTAATATGGTATGAGTAGGAGTGGGGGTTAACTGAAGGCCGAAAACTTAAAAAAATGCAAATAACACGGTTAATAATTAATTATTATTATTATTTATTAACGTCCACTTTTTGCATCTGAGGCTAATTGGGACGGGTTATCTACAGGTTACCACCCTTTTCTAGCCAGGGTAGGATTTAGGATGTTATTTAATGAATTTCTTCACTAAATAATTTCCTTTACCCAGGCGAGAATCGAACTCGCCACTCTAGTTTTTACCATGTGAGATAAAGGTCAACGCTTTAACTAACCTGAGGATATTAACAAGACTTCGCATTGGCCACTCCTCCCTTACTCATAACTATTTAATGAAAAACGAGAGCTAATAATTAAGTCAGTGAAAAAACCATACATAACAACATAGGCTAGTAAATTTACAATAAGATTGGTTCTATACAATGTTTCGATTCGACGGATAATAACGGAGATATTTTGAAGTTTCAAAATTTTCCCCTTGTAAACCCCCTTCCCCCGTACCACTTGTCCGATTTCGGCTATTTACTAACTTGATCTTTCTTTTTGAATAGAACGATTATATGTCAAGTTTGTTAAGGATAACACAAAAATTACGACCTCTAGAGAGGTAACGGACAAATATATGTATAAATTTGAACGAACCTCATTTTCGTCATCTACTAGGTAGGATCGATGAACATTTGAAAAAATGTTTGGAAAATTGCGTCATTCGTCAATAGCTGATTTCCCTTGAGGGAAATCTGTTAAAAATGCATAGATTGTAAGAAACAAATACATGTTCTTTTGTTCTTTTTCAGTGTAAAAGGTAAATATATGGGAAATAGGTATTTAGATTATTAAAAAAGGAAAATTAAGATACTCTTGGTGGTCCTCTGGCTTTAGCGGATTTCCCGAAGGGAAATCTGCTATTGAGGTTGAGCTCATGACACGATATTAGATTTAAACCGTAAACGCTCTAGATTTTTATTTTTGTTTTATTGTACGAAATTCGATATTGAAACGTTTTATGTAAGACTAAAAGTCAAATTCACCAATGGCTGAAGTCAAACTAGTAGGAGGGGGGGTAGAGGAGGGGATAATTGAAAATTCGAAATATCTCAGTAACTATGAAGTTGGATCGGAAAATGTTATATAATAAATATTGCGATTTTTTATTTTCTGCCGCTACTATTTTATATGTTTTTTGTCTGACTCGAATATTAACGGAGTAATTTGTATTTTTTTGCATTCAGCCTTTTGTAAGTCCCTCATTTCTACTCAATCGATTTTAATTCCGCTTCACATAAGTTTCTTGCTGTGGGAAGAATAGAGCATAGATGGCGAGATGAGATCATATATTTCAGTGCTTGAGAAATCAGCTTAGTTTAAGCAGCGTTATCTATATTGTCAAACGCAAAAACGTGATGATTGAAGGTATTTTGACCTCCACCACTATGTTTTTCAGGTGTCCTATTAAGTCTCAAGGCCTCAAATTGATCAAAATCCGTATTTATTTGTTTCATATCAATCTGAAGGTAAAGTTCCTTTATTGTATCTGAAGATGCTATTTCGCCAAAGTCCCCTAAAATTGTCACAAGATACAACTCATTCTAGTTTGCGGTCGCGAAGATAATATATTTATCCACTTCAGGACATATATAAAGTTGGTTAGTCGAGATCCCAACGTCTACAGCACATGCCGAAGTAATGGGGTTAGCAAGGTAGTCGAAATTTCACTGATAATGGAGCTATAGTTTGTTAGCACAAAGATTTCTTTGTGATGGTGAGTAAGGAAGAATTCTGACGTTTGGTGACTGAAAAACGTAACCCTTTTAAAACTATTCCTCATAAATGGAAGGAGGGGGGGGGGTGTTGCTACTCGTTCAAAGTACATACTCTGAACATTATTTAGCTGAATGGACACCAGATTTTGACATTGCACTTATATCTGTTCCCCTGGTGGCCACTCAGCATCGTGATGCAATTGACTAGCTTTTTCTCTATAGAGAAGTAGCGATCTGCCGTTTGTATTGCGGCCAAAGAAATCAATGAAGATCTATCTATCCAGCATCTCAAAAGAAATTTCAATGGTAGATTGGAATATGAAAACAATTGTAATTATTATTACAGAAAAAGTTATTTTTATTAAGAATTCTTATGTTCATTGCTTACACTTGGATCATATCCACTCGTGTATTAAGACAATGTCTATAGTGAGATGCTAATATAATTGTATATTTAATCGTATTTGCATTCATTTTTTAGCAGATTTCCCTTAAGGGAAATCAGCTATTGAGGTTGTACTCATGACGGAATTTTCGAATTTTTTCTTGAAATATCCATCTAGGAGATGACGAAACGAAAATGAGGTCAGTTCTAAACTGTATATATATATATATATATATATATATATATATATATATATATATATATATATATATATATATTTGTCTGTTACCACTCTAGCGGTCACAATTTTTGTTTGATCGTTACCAAACTCGATATTTAGTCGTTTTATGTAAAAAGAAAGTACATGTTCGTTAACGGCAGAAGTCGGACCAGGGGAAGGGGGATTTAGAGGGGGAGAACTTTGAAAATTCGAAATGTCTCAGTTACTATAAGTCGGATCGAGAAAGTGTATAAAATCAATCTTATTGAAAATTAAATGCACTATAAATAATGTTATATACATTAATTCTCTATCATGAATATTAACCGAGATATTTGCAGTTTTCAGTTTTCAGCCTTTAGTAAACCCCCACTTTTGCGAGTGTTACATAAACAATGCTCTGTTATATAATAAAATATATTAATTGAAGCCTAAATACCAAATATTGTTTTCATTGAATTTTTAGTTTGTCGGATATATGCAAATACGTTCTGTTGAAATACGTCCCCCCCTTCTATTGTTTTTGGATTACTTAAATCAAAGTGATTGAGATAAAACTGATTCTGATTCATTACAAATTACACCACTAGCCTTAGTAAATTGTTTTTAATAAAATTAATGTGTTATATTCAGATACATGTTATTAATTGTTTGTCTTCCCTGTCTATCTATGCAGCGCTACGAGGTTGGCTTGCCTGCTTGTTTACAATTCAGCCTTGTATTGTACATTTCACTGAGCATGTGCACCAAATATTGTTCTCGTTGAACTTTTACTTTTTGAGATAAATGCAAATAAGTGGCACACTTGGGAAATCTGCTTAATTTACGCAGCCCCTGCGTTCTTTTTTTTTTTTTAAAAAAAAGTAAAATACAGTAATGCATACCGTTAAGACAAGTTTATACCACAAGTTTATACCATGTTTACAATTCAGCCTTGTATTGTACATTTCACTGAGCATTCACGGTTGTGTTACTTGCATGTATATTTATCTATTGTAAACCTTCGCGTGGGAAATCTGCTTAGTTTACGCAGCCCCTGCGTGACGGATTTAACATGTAATAGACATGATAGACGACTTTTGTTAATACATTATATACGTATATACACACATTCATACTTAAACACATTTTTTAAAACTTTTTAACAACTGATTATTAGAGAACTTCCATAGGAGCCATTGATTGATGGCAAAAGGAACTTTAGGGGGGCGGACGAGTGAAAAATGTCCCCATAATGAAGTAAATTTATTATCCTTTTAGAGCCCTTGAAGAAGGGATGTTAATGAAGGGAACAATTTACTCATTAGAGAGTATAATTCCCCTTGAAAATTTCGCCCTCTGTACGGGCCATCATATTTAGCATCCCCTTCACTAATCATAGGGCAGTAGCACTTATTATCAGGCGTTGTGCTTCGAGGACATTAGTAAAAAAATAAAATAAAAACTTTCCCCCATGAAGGGCCAAGGGTTGCCACTTTGGAAAGTGGTTAGCATAACGCATTCCTCTTGTCTGTTACACAATTTCTCGCAATATCTCGTCACCGTTAGCACGGTACGGGTATATTCGTTATCCACAACAGACCCACCCCACCCCAATGGAGAATTTATTTGCGTCTAATACTGAGGTACTCCTTCTTCCTCCTCCTTCTAAACTCCCTCTACTCAGCAGATTTCCTTCCTACATATATGGCAACACAGTACTGATTCCATCCCACCTCCAGTGGGAGCAGGGGGGCAAGAAAGTACTAATAACTCGCTTAATATTTGAGTTAAATGTAAAGAACAACAATTGTAGCACATCAATAGTTCAACAAGATTGTAACGATAATAACTTTCGATCCGACTCATAATAAAGGATACATTTTGAATTTTTTAATTCACCACCCCTCCATTCCTGGTCCAATAGCAACTTAATCGAATATGATCTTTAGTGATGAATGAAATGAATTTAAATCTATTGGGTTGTCCAGAAAATAATGCAGGATTTTGGTATCAAACAAAAAAAAAAAAAAACTAGTTACTTTAAAGCAATGTTCTTTAATCAAAATAATTTCCCATACTTTCAACACATTTCTCCCAACGTGTTGGTAACTTATTAATACCGTCTGAATAGAATTCAGATTTTTTAGAATTGATAAAGTCAAAAAACGCATTTTCCAGTTCCGTTTGATTTTTGAATATTTTGTGTTGTAAATAGAGGTCCAGGTGTCTAAAAAAATGGTAGTCAGTAGGCGAGAGGTCCGGAGAGTAGGGTGGGTGAGGCAATAAATGGGTCATTTTTGTTTCGACAAAGAAGTGATGCACAAACATCAAAGCGCTGATTTTTTTGACGATCGTTTAATGAGTGTGGAACCCAATTTTCGAGTTTTTTCACCTTTCCAATCGCCTTGAGGTGGTTAGAGACGGTCGTTTTACTCACTTTAAGTTGCTCTGCAAGTTCTCGAACAGTTGTTTTGGGATTTTCTTCCACCACAGATTGAAGAACATCATCATTAAGAGAGGAAGGCCTTCCACGACCTTCTTCGTCTTCAAGACTGAAATCTCCCTCCCGAAATTTTTTGAACCACCTTTGCACAGTGCACTCATTAACACTACCCTCGCCCCAGACTTGGTTAATGTTTCTGGCCGTTTGGGCTCCGCTTCGGCCGAGTGTAAACTCGTAAAAGAAAATCGTACGATATTCACGCTTTGACATTATAAGGATGACTGAATTAATTCCAAGTAGCGGAATGCTACAGAGGTAAACAAACAATATCATTTGGAAGAGGATTAATAAGTGTTGACATTCATACACATGAGTAAACCTGTAAATGTAAACAGTTAATTATACCGAGGGGTATTTTAATGAAAACTTAAAATCCTGCATTATTTTCTGGACAACCCAATATTATGAAAAAGAAACAAAAACATTTTCGAGTCAAGGATATTGCCACACATTGCAGGTATCTCATTTAGTAAACATCTGTTAAAAACAATATTTGGCATTTAATTTTGGTAGAAAAGGTTTCTTGATATAGTCGCTTGTTGTCTTCTAATACATTTATAGACAATTAATTTTGTGACAACAATAATATATTCACATGTAACTAATGCTTTGGATCAAACTCATAGTAACGGAGATATCTTTAATTTTTGGATTTTCTCCTACTCGGCGTTAACTAACTTGGCCTTTGATTTTACATGAAACGCTCATATTTATCGAGTTTGGTGACTATCAATCAAAAACCAAAAACTACTACCCCTAATGTGGCAACAGACGAGAACATATATACAAACCTTTGAATGGACCTCGCTTTCATCATATCCTAGGTAGGATCGATAGACATTGAAGAAATATTTCGAAAATCGCTCCACTACGATGGCCGCTCGTTCCATTGAGAAATCTGCTAACCATGTAACAATGCTAATTTAGGAGAGTTTTATATATATATATATATATATACATACACATATCCATCTAATTGAAAAGTGGCAACATCAATGGACTGTAACTAATAAAGGACAACATTTAAAACTTTTCCAACCAAACATTAACATATATTTCAACAGTAAATACATACAGACCGACTTCTACATAACGCAATTAGTAACAGGGCATGGTTCACTAAATTCTTACTATCACGATTCAACATAAAAGACAGCAATACAGCTCTTAATATACGTTTGCAGGCTATTGACTAACGAACGACAAAAACTAAAACAGGACATTGAACGAAGAAGAAATCAAATTTCTAATTGTTGAAGAGAAATTATTTTTAAAATTTAATAATCCGCTTAAAATATTTGCAGAACATGGTTTTGATACAATTAATAGGTTAAATACTTATTACAGCTGATACAACAACTTTACTTGACATATTTACGAATACTCTATAATTCTTGTTTTATTGTTAATTTGTTAATAATGTTATTATTATTGTTAATTGTTTATATATAAATTGTACTCTAAAAATAATTTATATATAATTTATTTGTAATATACCAAGATAAATAAACGGCCTTCTTATAGGGTTGCTATAGGAAGGAAACAAATTATATATATATATATATATTATAATAAAAAAAAATAAATCCTTTATTTTTGTTTCTAAAAGAACACTAGTCCAATATATATCTATATATATCACTGGATTAGTCCCCCCCCCCAAATGTTGATCAATAATAATAGGTTTAAAACTTGTTGTACTAATTGTCGGTCATTACGTAGGAATGTCTATAACCTGTGAGATGATACAGTTGTATCAAGTGGTCTCAAGCCTGCAAGCCTCAATTATCAGTAATGTATGTTTCAAGTGCAGTAAGCCGAAGGGGCGCTGTTTCACTAATAGAATCATCCTTACTGGCCCATTGACCAGACCAGCAATCGGCTACAGGCAACCCATTTCTCAACCTCTGAATTAGTGATATATTGTTACAGTTTGAGACAGACACTTTAATAATAATTAGCGCCCGTTTAAATCGGATGGTAATTAAGTAAATTAAATTTTATACCTCCCCGGCTGTTGTGATGGGGAAAAGTCGAACTGAATGTAAGTTCGCTGAGATAGCTATCGGTGCTTGAGGGAAGTGTTTAAATATATCCCCTGTTAATTGGTATTAAATTGGCAATGTAATTATATTTAGTTGTAATATTGGGCACGTGTTCCATGGTGAAACTGGGTTGCCCTACTAATTAAATATTGAGGAGCTCTTGGGAACCACCGACCTCCTTCGCCCCTTTCCCTCCAGGCAAAGTTCACAATAAAAAGGGGAAATCTGCTAATTATTGAAAGGAATAGGTTTTTATTTTACTAAATAAATAGACAAAACAAATCGTCTTGTTATTATCTTGTCGTGTCTGATTATCCTTCAGGCAAATCGAGGTTGTACAAACTAAGCGATTTTCGAAATATTTCTTGGAATATTCATCGACCCTACTACATACTTAGCATATGACGAAAATGAGATCCGGTCAGAACTATATTTATGTATCCATTTTTGAGAAGCTGGATAGTGCAGGAGGCTGATCACAAATAAAATAAAAATCAATGAAAAAACCTCGTTCCATCAAATAAGTCTGTCACGCAGAAGTTGCGTAAACTAAGCAATTTCCCCAGGGGTCTACAACATACTATTGTATGAACCATATATTTTATATTCCTAAGTATAAATCCGATGAGTAGAAATAGAGGCTTTATAATTGAGTAACGTATATATATATTTTCATAATAATAAAGAATTATCTAAAGAAAGTAGGAATTATTTTTAAAGACATTTTATGAACTCGAAATTCTGTATACCAATATTATCTGTTATGGACAATAAAATAATAGAAAAGTATTATTTTTTTTCTTCTATGACAGGACCACCCCTTAGACAAATACAATAGACTCAAGTATAGATTTTAGAGTTTTATGGTGACATTTTGTTAGAAGCCAGAGATTTTAAAGAGGTAAATTGTTTAAGAAATTTCGGGGACTAGCAGAATGCGATCGAGAAGACCCAGTTATTTAATAGGTAATTTAGCATATCTACTCTTATATACAACACATTAATGATTTTGCTAACCTCTATGTCAAAGTTACTTGATATATTGACAATATTATAACTAGGTGACCTTATTTATTATATTATTGAAAATGAATATAAAAGGGAAATTTGAATGAGAGGAATGAAAAGGGTTAGCCTTAAGAAAGTAAATAATGTAAGGAGGAAACTAAGTTTTATATTTTCAAGTTTCCCCTCTAACTTACTTTTAAAGTTTTCCACTTCTCACCCAAAATGTCTTTCGTTTTCTTCAGGCACTTCCTATCCTCATGACGTGAATTTAAAGTACCCCAAACTGTTACTTTAACAAATTCCAGGATCTTTAGCTTTCGGAAAAGGAAAAAAATAGAGATGTAGGTTATTTATAATTCTGTGTTTATTGTGTTAATGCCAGGATTTATTGTCGAGTGTAAGCATTTTATTATTATTCTGATTTTGAGAACAACTGGAACTTATTTGTTTTTCTTCACATATGTAATTCACTAGAAGTGGCTGTAATGGTCTGAAATTAGTTACACTTTTTAAGTGTACATAGCACAACATTTCTACATAGTTTGTTATAATAGATTCGAAATCTAGACTTGTAATGACTAACTGATATATGTAATCTGATAATTATGAGAAGTGTGAGGCACATTACCATAGATTTTTCTAAAAAATTGAACTTTTACTAGCGATTATGTGCTGAAGTCATTGAATAGTGTTAAAGGTCTTAGTAATACGTCAATGAATGGTTTACACTATATGTTTCACAGGCCCTGTGAGTCTAATCTGTCACAATTTTAAAGTTTCTTTGACGTCGTGTCTTGGACCATCTTCTGCAGTGGCTAAGAATGATAGGAATCAAGATGGCCTGCGCCAGTCAGCTGATCTACCACCTCCATCATTATAGGTATCCAGAAAAAATTACAGTCAAGTGAAAATTATATAGATGGTAATTTGTATTAGCAGATTTCCTTTAAAAAAAATCTCCAAGCTATTGAGGTTCTACTCATTCTGCGATTTACAAAAAAATTCTAAACATTTCATCAATCCTACCATGTAGATGGCAAACTATTTCAGGTTAGAATTTTATATATATATAGAAAAATGAATAGCTCCATTCAAAATATTAGTGAAGAAAACCTCTCAAAAAATAATCGTTTCCCTTGAATATAACTATATTGTTTTGTTAGTTTTAGAGAAAAACTTTTCACTCTTAATAGAAATCGGATCTGGGTGTCCTAGATATCTTGTTCAGAATTCCACCAATTCAGCTACAGGCTCAACTACCGACTTGTACGAAAAACACTTTTTTCCCCAAACCAAGAAAAACAAATTATTGTTTATATTGCATGAGAAATATTCTCTTTATATTCATTTCTACAATAAAAATCCTTAGTCCCACCCTGGCTTTAAAGGGTAGTAAGATGTAAATAGCCCGTCCCAATCAGCCATATTAGCATAAAGAGGACGTATACAAACAACAAACTAATATTATAATTTTATTGTATTTTCCTGTTTTTTAATATTTAGTGCAAACGTGCGATATATACTGATCATGAATGAAATACGCTCCCGCTCTGTAGGGATACTACAGTGGAGAAACAATGTATAATAAAACAAAGAGTAGGAGCGATATAAAGTTACATGTGGGAACGGAAGCAAACTTGGACGCAGAAGAACCTGGTAGGTTGGCAGTCTATTTTATTTAGCTTTGCACAGATTCCTGTTAAGGCATTTAACAGGGAAATATCTGTACCTCTAAAGTGAGAGATGTGCCTTTCGTTGATTCATGTCCTTGAGAACAACTTACTCTCAGTTTTAGGAACCAGTCTGATCGGCGAATCATCTAGTAATTATCTACTATGGCAATTGCCATTAATCGGAATTCACTACTCGGATTGAAGCCATTCTGAATTCCCGGCAATTGACCATCAATTCATTACTCGAGTTGACGACGTTCTGAATTCCCAGGTATTGGTCATCAATCGTGATTCATTTCTCCGATTGAAGCCGTTCTGAATTCCCGGCAATGAACCATCAATCGCGATTCATTACTCGGGTTGAAGCCATACTGAATTCCCGGGAATTGGTCTTTACATGATTCATTACTCGGATAGAAGCCATTCTGAATTCTCGACAATTGCCTCCAATCATGATTCATTACTCATACAGAAACCATTCTGAATTCTCAACTATTAACATCAATCATGCTTCATTACTCGGATCGAACCCATTCTGAATTCTCAACTATTGCCATCACAAATAAATCATTACTTCCACAGGTGCCATTCTGAATTTTCTGCATTTAACTTCGAAACTGACTCTTTAATCAGATAAACGTCTTTTCCACTTCCCATCATTGTCTCGGATAATCTGAAAGCCATTCTAAATTTCTGTCATCGACTGCAATAATGGCGTTTTACTCAGACAGAAGCCATTTTGAATATAGAACTTCATTTCCATGTCGACATTTAGAACAGTTCCTTTTGTCTTTCCGGGTAAAGTAGGAGACGGATCTTGTAGTATCCAGTCACAGTTACTATCTACATTGTAACGGTTCGTTGCTCATCCTTAAAACTTTCTTTTCTTGAGGTTGTGTCTCCTTTTCAAAAACTTTAAATTTGAGTATTTATTCTAAAATGTTTTGAATATTAGTTTATTTTCTAAAATAATGATGAAATGTACCTGCCTAGTAGCAATGACAATTGGCATTAGTGTCATGGTATGCAAATAATATTATCAAGCAATAGTTTTGTATACAATTGAGATTTAGTTGTTTTACTGATTAATTTTTTTTTTTTTATATGTTCTTTTTACGAATGCCCGGCCATTGACTCCGATCATGAGTTAGGTTATGAATATGCATACAGAGCTTACCATATGATTATTAAAACATATGATTGTTTAGATATATGACTATCAGGACTAAGCTCTGAAGTGTAACATGCTCTGAAGTGTAGCTAGTTGTGATTATACTCTTGTTGTGCTTTAATGGAACACCAGTATGAAGTAGTAGTTTATAGGAAGAGGATGTTTCCTATTGTGTACATTGGTTTTCCATTTTGCAAATGGGAGAGGAAGCATATAGACCAAACTAATTAGCATTTGGCATAATGGGCAGAGTGCTGAAGAGATCTTCTCCAAACTCGGTGAAACCGAACGTATCAAATTCCCTTTGCCAGCAAATGCATTGTGGATTATACTGCCCGATATCAGATTCTGCCATATTCCAAGCTATGTTGCCAGTCATGGTGGAGTGGCCATCTGGGAGGTATTCGATAGTATACGAAGAGGCCTGCATGGAGTACCAGCTTCACTAAGACCCCAGAGGGCACTTTGAAGTTTCGCCTCAACTAGCAAGCGAGACAGTCGTAACCCTCTCTAGGGATCAAAGACTACAGTGTCCGTTCCGTAGCTTTGAACACGTGCCTTTGTGTTTGAACACCACTCCTTTCATATCTTCTTGTATAAAACTGAATTTCTTTCAAATGCCTCACAAAGAGCTTTGATAAAGAGATCTTCTTTATCAATCCACGAAATTTTTATATACATATATATATATATATATATATATATATATATATATATATATGGTTTCTTTATAAGATATTTTTGGTTTTGAATTTAATTTTTTTGGTTTCGTTTTTTATTTATTTATTTATTTTTTATTTGTTGATTGGGGCTTTTCTTTTTGTCTCTTTTGTTGCGTTTTGTACTTTTCCTTCTTAGCTTGCCCTGTTCTAATAGAAGTTTTTCATTATTTCTGGTACTGTTATTTTTTACTATTTTTATTTATATCAGTTCTTTTTTGATGAGCAATATTGTCTCACAGGAAACGCTCCACAATAAATAAATAAAAACACACTGAAAAAATTATAAATACAATAATACTGTTTACAAAAGAAAAAATGGGTTAGAAAGATGAATTCAATATTTTAAATTAATTAAATTAACAGAAATGCATTTTAAAGTTTTCCATAGAATTATTATTTATTAACGTCAACTTTTTGCTACTAAGGCTAATTGGGACAGGTTATCTTCAGGTTACCACCCTTTTCTAGCCAGGGTGTGTCTAAGGATTTTATTTAATGAATTCCGTCACTAAATGAATTCCTATTGCCCAGGCGGGAATTGAACTACCCACTCTTGGTTTACCATATGAGATTAAAGTCAACGCTTTAACTCACATGGCTAACTTAGCCCCTATAGAATTATATACTTGTTCGTCACAATATTTTAATGATTTATTGCATTTATAAAATAGAAATTTCTCTTCAACTGGCAAATTGTCTGTTAGACGTTTTACTACTTTTTCAAGCTCTTTTCTTTGCTTGATTGGAAGTCTACAACCATAGTGCAAGTGTCTGTAATTTTGTTCGTTGTTATAGTCGCAGCAATAATTTGGTTTATCTGTTATGTAAATACGATTAAAACAACAGTTCATTGCCCTATGTTCTGTTAATCATAGACTAACAATGTTAATGTTTGACCTCCTAAATACTCTTTAATTTTCTGATTAAAATATATTGTGTTGTCCTTTCGAATTCATATACCATTTCTATTGCCATTTATTAATTGTTTCTGTTAGTAAGTGTGTTTTTAAGTGCGATTTTCATAACACACACACACACACACACACACACACACACACACACACACAACATGCAAACGCACGCCCGCACGAACAAACATATGTATGTTCAACATTCTTCTAGCGAAATTTCCTTCAGCAGTTACAGTATTATCGTAGACGGCATGGAAAGATTGTCACGAGCCCTAGTTTCATCTTGTTGATCCTAGAAGACATAACTAACATAAGTATAAATCACCTTTATTAATTGAAAACTTAAAATTCACCATTGTAAAAGAAAATTAGGTAGTACGTAGGTTTGCTGTAATGTTTTTTAAACTTAAAACAATTCCCACTATTTTTTTAGTTTTTGGTTGAGGGTAACAGTTTTTGCCTAGTTTATTTTAAATATTTTACTCTTTATATGTTCCTACCCGGTTATCTGCAGGTGGCCATTCTTTTCTAGGCAGGGTGGGATTAAGGATTTTATTTAATGAGTTCGAACTAATTAAATTCTTGTTGCCTAGTGAGAATCGAACTCGATTCTAGGTTTATCAAGTGAGCTTACGACCACTCCTATCTCTCATGGCTAACCTAATCACTATTTTTTTTAAGTAATATTTTTGATGAAAGGATTTATATAAATATATAAATAATTTATTTATATATATATCTTTAACTTTTTTTTTAGTAAATATACTTATTGAGATTGTTCATTTGTAATTCTAGAACGTTGAACGACCTGTTGCTGGATCTATACTTTTGCTTGGTGTTTTTAAAACCTCATAGGTTTGTGCACATTCAGGAGTTTCATATTGAATTACACTGTATTGCTAGAAGAGGAATTATAAATCTGAAGCATATACATCTCTTATGAAATGACTTATTATTTCTCTTAATTATATAACGCTTCCTTCATAGGCAAAACTAATTAAGAGACTAGCTTCAAAGTAAAAGTTTGAGTACTCACCTTAGTAGAGAAGCAGAAACTACTATCGTAATAACTAGAAGCAGTGCCGTGCCCGCCACCAGAGAAATACTCAGCTTATTCGAAAAAAAATCTGCAACAGACAACAAATTGTCAAAACAACAAGCTGAATTGGATTTTAAAGATTTAAGCATTGTTATAATTTTCATATACTCTTCAAATATACTGTTCTGTTCTTGACACTTTAGATTCTATACTTCAAAGGCAACTGCCTATTGATTAATTTCTAATTCAAAGAGAGGCTAGATGTTGCTAAGATGAAAACCATGTCTCACGGGGTTCATTAAGTATGCTGAAATTGAGATGGTTGGTAGACCTGGCTCAGCACATATACTCAGGGCTTAGAATGGAGATGCCTGTAGCAATTGAAATTCCGCAAGATGAATCGAGTATAAGGAGTGCTGCAGATTCCTACGACATGCATCCCCAATAAAGCCCGGGACATTATTACACACCGATACGCGATCAGAATGCTCGTACGAGATAACCAACTCTCGATGCATTTGCAATAGTTTTATTGCATACAGAAAACAGTATTGTATCAGAAATGACACAACTTGCGTCATTTGACAGTATACAGTATGCTTCCAAAATTTTCAATGCGATATAGAGATGCGTTTTATTCGTCTGATATTCTATACGTTTTCCACTGCTTATATTTTAATAATAATCCGTCACGCAGGGGCTGCATTAACTAAGCAGATTTCCAACGTCTGTCACGTATTTGCATTTATCCGAAAAAGTTAAAGTTCAGTGAGAACATTATCTTGTATTTAGGCCGCAAATAAAGTGCTTATTGTTAATATGACATGAGTAGGAGTGGATATATTGGGGTTTACTGAAAACTAAAATAAATGAAAATATCTCGGTTAATAATCAAGATAGTGAAAAAACGAATAAAACAACATTTATAATGTCATTACATTTGCAATAAGATTGGTCTTGTACAATTTTCCAATCCGACACATAATAACGGAGATATAAAATTTTCGAAACATTTTCTACAATCTTTATCTATTCTACCCATATATATATATATATATATATATATATATATATATATATATATATTAGGGTGGGCCGAAAAAATTTTTTATTTTTTTTTCTTAATGCTATACCGAAAAAAACTTGTCTCTATTATGTGTTATCAAAATGCAACAAAGAAAAAAAATATATACCTAACCCCCAGCTAGCGCAACACACTTGAAATTTCACTAAAATCGTAAGTTTTTGTAATTATTTTTAAAGCATCTTAATAGTTTCATTTTGGGCTGCTATAGTGATAGCCCTTTACAGTAGAGTTTTAAAAATACAATAAATAATTGGAAAACTATAATTTTATTAATCTGAGGTAGCGCAACGGACATGAAAATGACGCATTATACAGTCAAGTCCAGATGTCGGCTGCCTTTTTGGGAGACGACTTAGCCACCGCGGCCCAAATTAAAACTTTTTATCCCCCAATGTCCAACATTACTCGGGATCGCTCCAGTTTGCGCCGTGCCGGGCTACCCCCATTTATACTACCTCTACCCATAACGCACTACCATTTCATGTTCTTTGTTACTCGGCAGTTTGCGTCTGCAGACGCGTAGTCGCTGTGAGTTGACGGTGCAAATTAAGTTGATAATTTAGTGAATGAAGTTTAAGTTTAAATTCGCGTGCGTGATGGCTGCTGCTAAGAAAATAACTCGCAGTGATTTTGATTGCCCATTGTTTGGCTGCCCGAGGGAATTGCCTGTGAGTAAGCTTCCAACTTGCCAAGATGTCCTTAGGAGCTGTTTCCACGAACAGTACCTTCTAGCATCAGAAAGTAACAAGCCTGTTTGTTTCTCTCAAATATCTAGTATTGTCGCTCCAAAAGTAAAAGCCCTCTTTGACAAAGCATCAATATTAACAGTGACACCCTACAGAATTGTGCAATTAATAAATTCATACCACAATAGCTACCGTAATCTAATGAAGTCCTTTAAGCGTGACAAGGAAGAAGAAAAATACAAACAAAAAATTGAGGAATTTAAGCAAAAGGCTTTATCACTCTTTGATGTATCTGCATGTAAATGTAAAATAGAATACTCCTGCAACTGCAAAAAGGTCCCGGAGATCTGTGAGTGCCCTTTATCAATTTCATGTCAATGTGAAAAAGATAAAAAAAATCCGGTGCTTGAACTTAAGTTTATGTATTTCCAAAGAAATCTTGGACAAGGAAAAATTGGAGATTTAGACAAGAAGGAGTCGAAAAAAATTGCCAATAGACTGCAACGTACAGGAACAAAAAATCAGGCTTTGTAACTGAAGCCTCTTCAAAACTCTTTGGTGCCAAGAACAGAGACGGTTTTATACGAACAACGCTGCTATCAAGAGCTTCAATGCCAAGTTTTTCTAGCAAACAAGATTTCAAACTTACAAATATTTAAAGGACTATTCTAAGAGAAGCACAATAAAATGTTGAAGTCTGGGAATTGACAATTTGTATTTCACGATAAATTTTGTAATTAATAAACTCACTTGGAAAATGAAAATTGCCTATTTATTTTTCCCTACAGGTAATTGTTCCATTAACATTATATTTTTAAAGAAAACATATGGGTAGTGGGTTTAAAAAATTAGATGCTGCACTGCACTACAGCCGGTTAGCACTAGAAGTGATCAATTAACTATATTGAAGGCATTTGCGCTACCTAAAATTAAAAGAAATATATATTTTCAATAGCCCATTGTGTTTTTATAACTCCAATATAAATGATTTTTACTATAGCAGTTCATTATCTGGCTGTTTGGGTACTTAAAAAAAATTGTAAAATCCTGTGTTTTTAGTGAAATTTCGAAATTTCAAGTGTGTTGCGCTAGCTGGTGGTTAGGTATATATTTTTTTTCTTTGTTGCATTTTGATAACACATAATAGAGACAAGTTTTTTTCGGTATAGCAATAAGAAAAAAAAATAAAAAATTTTTTCGGCCCATCCTAATATATATATATATATATATATATATATATATATATATATATAAATTTACCTGTTAACGCCCAAGTGTTTGATCGTTTCCAAACTGTATATTTACTCGCTATGTAATTTCAGATTAACTGATATCACCATCCGATTTAAGTTCAACAGATATTTCAGCCTGATTTCGGTTCAAAAGATATCCCATCTAATTACAGATCAACTGATATCACAGCCTGATTTCGGTTCAAAAGATATTCCATCTAATTTCAGATCAACTGATATCACAGCCTGATTTCGGTCCAAATGATATTCCCTTCTAATTTCAGATCAACTGACATCACAGCCTGATTTCGGTTCAAAAGATATTCCATCTAATTTCAGATCAACTGATATCACAGCCTGATTTCGGTTCAAAAGATATTCCCATCTAATTTCAGATCAACTGATATCACAGCCTGAATTCGATTCAAAAGATATTCCCATCTAATTTCAGATCAACTGATATTACCGCCTGATTCCAGTTCAAAAGATATTACCATATAATTTCAGATCAACTGATATTACCGCCTGATTTCAGTTCAAAAGATATTAACATTTAATTTCAGATCAACTGATATTACCATCCAATTTTAGTTCAAAAGATATTACCATCCAATTGTAGTTCAAAATATATTACCATATAATTTCAGATCAAGTGATATTACCGCCTGATTTCAGTTCAACAGATATTACCATTTAATTTCAGATCAACTGATATTACCATCCGATTTCAGATCAACAGAAAATACCATCTAATTTCAGTTCAAAAAATACTACCATTTAATTTCAGACCAGCGTGTGTACCATCTGATTTCAGTTCAACAGATATTACCACCTGATTTCAGACCTGTTTATATTACCATTCTACAGAGTTTTTAAATCAATTAGCAGTGGGTATAGAAAGGCATGCTCAATTTCAAATTCCATTAAAACTAACCTTCAGCAGTGAGAATTATAAATAGCTTGTCAAAATAATTTATTTCAGTTTTTCCAGTACAAAATTTTATGTTAATGCCAGTAGTCAACGATAATCCATCATGTTAGAGCGAAAGTGAAACTGGGTTAAAGATGGCAGAGAGTTCCTAATCTGAAATAGTCCGCCTACAGGAAATGAACATTAAACTTTTAAATGAATGACGCACACCCATAAGTCACTGTCCTAATCAACATTAATAATTGCCGAGTGCTTTAAAGCCCACACTTTGAACGCAACCTTTAATGCCGTCAGAGATGAACGCTCCGTCATGTCTGATGTAGTGAAATTATCTTTGGAATTTCTCATCTCGGGTGTCAGTTCTCCTCAGGACCGCCTTCCAACGGGCGAATAATGCCTTTCCGATTAGTTTTAGCACATTTTCTATAATTTATGATGTGGGTTTTAAATAATGTCTTCACTGAACCTACCTAGAACTTGAGGAAAATGTCTGTATATATAAATACTGTACATTCGAGTCGTTATAGCTTCAGATATTTTTATTATAAAATTCGATATTTGGATGTTTAATTAGAACTAAAGAAAAAGTCTGTTAATTGCCTAAATCGGTTGATGGGGGGATTTAAAGAACAAACATAAAGTTATAAATTTTCGTTATTATATTTCTGAGTGAATAATGTAATTTAAAAAATCTTGTTGATATATTTATTGTGAAATTGTAGCTCCATAGGTTTTTCTTTAACTTGAAAACTAACCCAATTATTTGCACACACACACGCACACACACACACACACACACACACATATATACACATATATATATATATATATATATATGATCTTTGATTTTCAATTTGATTTGACGTTATCGAAACGTTCCTGTACGTCTTCTTAGTTTATGATTCTTAGTTTACCCTGGCTTGACGTACTTTTTAAATGTTAGAGGCTTTTAAGTGTTTCAATTGAGCTTACATCCTCTAATCATTAAAGATGGCGATTTGAAATTGTTGAAAACTGGAAGAAACATTGTCATTTTCATTTGTTAAAGAACAGTTTTGTTTAGGAAAACAAACCTGTTCCGTAAAACGCTATTCGGGAATTTCCGAAGGGTACATTCCCAATTTCAGGAAATCAATTAAAAGGAAATATTGATGTTAAAAATCCATAACATTCAGATATCTGGAGGCTAAAGTAGAGACGAATTAATAATATTTTCATAGGTATGTTTCCAAAGAAGATTGTTAATCAATGTACACTACACACACACACACACACACTAGCGCGCGTGCGCAACCTAAACCATAATACATACCTATATAACATTTTATGTACCTCTTGTAAATGTTTTAGAAATTGATTGAGCCGTAAATGCAACTAAACACCTCAAATGTGTTATATTTACACATTATAAAAGTATAATGAATAGTTCTGGACCCTCCTAGATCCATTTTGAATAGCTTCAGTGTGGCATCTGTAGCAACTATATAGATGTGAATCTAAATCAAATAACGTAAAACGGAATTACTTAGAGTGTTGAAATTACACAAAATTGCACAAATATGTGTGCACCTCTTTTGCATTGAAACCAAGTTACGCGGGGTGAGGAGGTCAATGGAAGACAAGGATAAAAAAAAAAAAGTGTATTTTTCAAAACTATAAGTTAGACAGAATATTGTTGTAAGAGCTTTATTGTTTATCATAAAAATATCTATAAATTATAGACATACCGATGTTATACCAAATCATTTTCAAATGAGTACATACAATGAAACATTTTATGTTTTAATTGGAGTAGAAATAATTTCTGATGTTTCCACATAAGATATTTTATTTAAATGATAAATTTATTATATTATACACTATGCTGTTATTTTACCAAACATATAGGGCCTATTAAATGTATTTTAAGTATGAACGTTTTTCTGACTTAAAATACTGTTATCGTTTGTTAAAGAAATATTGACCACTGAGATTACCATTCTGAGTGTTGTGAAACTCAATATATTTGGACAGTCACATTGTTTTCTTTCTGAATATAATTTTAGCTTTTGATTTTCTGCTTTACAGCTAGCTTATAGCTAAAGTTACCCCCCATTTTAGCAGATTTCCCTGCAGGGAAATCAGCTATTGAGGTTGTACACATGACGGAATTTTCGACATTTTTCTTCAAATGTCCATCGATCCTACCCAGTAGATGACGAAAATGAGGTCCGTTCAAAACTGTATATATATATATATATATATATATATATATATATATATATATATATATATATTTGTCTGTTAACGCTCTAGCGGTCGCAATTTTTGTTTGATCGTAACCAAACTCGATATTTAAACGTTTTATGTAAAAAGACAGATCAAGTTCGTTAATGACTGAAATCGGACTAGTGGGAGTGGCGATTTTCGAAAATTCAAAATATCTCCGTTACTATATGTCGGATCGAAAAATCGTATAGAATCAATCTTATTGCAAATTAAATTTACTATAAATATTGTTGTATACGTTTATTCTGTATCTTGAATATTAACTCAGGTATTAGCATTTTTATTAAATGTGGGCGAGTAACGGACGGGAGTGTTTCAAAAGCTACTTTGCCGTTTCCGTAACTCTTCAGCTCTCGTATGGAGATTTGTCAATTGTATAACTTTACGTGGGAAATCTGCTTAGTTTACGGAGCCCCTGCGTGACACACTTTTTGAATCCATATAGGAAACCACTATTAATTCAACCAGCCGATAAGTGGTATAACAGCTGTTAAATAATATCGTTTCTTTAAACATGAGGCGTAAACTTCCAGATTCTTCCGACATAACCTCTCGTCATGAACAGATAACTAGGAGGTCGTGGAAAGCCCTCTAAAGCCAGATGTTGCTTCTCCTTGTGGCGTAAGATGAATCACCTTTTATAAGGCTCTGCCTTAATTAACTCAACCTGTCCTACAACTAAACTCATTAAAGCTTTGAACTTAATTTAAAATATATTTCTATAAATCCATCAGGCTTATGAGATGCCATTATCAAATTACAAGTGTCGATCCCCGCCAACCGCATGCGCGTTTATCAGTTATTCTTTAGAATAAGGTGGAGCTATTGAAGTTGCTCACATAACATAAATACACAAAGATTCCCTTAAATCTTCAAAAATCATCGTAAATGAGTAACAAAAAGGAGGACAGTTTGAATTTTAGTATTTTATATCTATATTTTTCTAAAATTGTACAAATTGTTTGCCTGTACGCTCTCTAGCGGCCGAAAAGAAATTATTAAAGAAATTATTAATGTAATATAATTTAAAATATATTCTATTATTTATTGCTATTTTGGTTTATTTTTCTCAATAGTACTTAGTAGGTTTTTTTAAAGTAATTGCACAGAGTACTAGAGTGCACTAATGTATATGCTTCATTGTGTACCTGACAACACAATTACCTGGTAATGTAGTTTAATTTATCTTTCTGGTATACATCTTTACAGAGACAAGAATCACAATCTATATTCTATTTAGGCGTGGTGTCGGATCCCATAAATTAATTTTATTTGAAACTGAAATATATTCCCTACATTCTAGCTGATTAGAAACCCCGTTAACTACGTAGCTCCTTATTTAAGCTTATTTACTTGATTGGTTAGAGTGTTTATAGTAGTTCAAATATTGAATTAGAGTGGATTTTGTTAGTTGTGAGATTTCAACTATACTTTTGTTTTGAAGAACTAATTTGTGGCTTACATAAAATAATTATAAAACTATGACATGATTGTACGTAATATAAAAAAAAATGTAGTGGCGGGTAGAATAAATTGTAAAAATATACACCCTCATTAAAAATAAATATAAAACCTTTTCTTCTACTGATACTTTGGCTAGTTCTGATACAAATCTTGCCGAAAAACTTAACCAAGGAAGTTCGAGTTCCTGGCTAAATCATTAATGAAATATTCAATGGAAATGGTGAAAAAGTAGTTAGCGAGGAGAAAGAGAATCCTTCGCATGATTATGGAAAAGAATGAAGAACTTTGCTCGTTACGAGCAAGGCCTCGACCAATGAGAGGAATTCTTTTATTTGGAATTCAATAATTTATTGCGCCCTTGAATATGGTTGGGTTGGGGAAAAAGTAGAGGGCGTGGCTGTATTAAGGGCTGTCTTAAATTAACTAATATAATAGAAAAGTTCTAGGCGAGAAATAATTCAGTTGGCTCTTGAGGAAATTTTTCACCTCAGAGTGATGCTAATTGCACGATACTTGCTTCTACTCTCTCTCTCTCTCTCTCACTCTCTCTCTTTCTCTCTCCTCTCTCTCTCTTCTCTCTCTCTCTCTCTCTCTCTTCTCTCTTTCTCTTCACATTAAAAAAAAATGCAAACAACTCGGAATTTCAATTAAATTAAATGACCAAATTATTTCCAGGAGCGGAAAAATGAGTATCCTTGGTGTAATATTTAACAGTAACTTCACATGATAAGCAGCTTCGGTAGCTAATAAAATTCGATTATCCTTACATCCTCTAATAAAGTATAAAACTTTTTTCCATTTGAAGTTATGTTAAAACTTGTCTCCAGCCTTATTTTGCCACAAATGTGGTACTGTGATTCGGCGTAAATAGACATCACATCTACAGATGATATTAAAATACAGAAAGCATATAATTCAACTGTCCGGTACATATTCAATGCTGAGAGAGATGAACACATTACTTCATCCATTAAAGCTCTTGGATGGCTCACTTCTAAGGTGTATTGCCGTTTTAATATCAATATATGCCTTGTAAAGAAGAAGATTCTGAATCTTGGAGTGCCCAGAAATCTAAAAGAAGGTTTCATTCCTGTGCATAGTGAAAGATGGGGAAGTCATTTCCAACTGGCAGCCTGCAGAACCAACATATATCGCCAGTCTTTCTCTACCGTTGCTGAAAGGGAATTGGAGTTAAACGCTTACCAAAAGAAATCAAAACATAATTATCATCATTCCGAAAGGCCTGCATTATTAATTTTCATATTATTTACCAGGAATATTCATATTATTTACCAGGAAAAGACGAAATACACATTTACAACTAACACTCTACAATACCCCCATTCCTCAAGCAAATGTATTAAAATTTTTAGGAATACAATTTGACCAACGACTGACATGGGTGCCCCATTTAAAGATCCTCCTCGCAAAATGTAAGAAGTCGCTACATCTAATGAGGATTCTAAGCAATACAAAATGGGGAGCTGACAGAAAAGTAATGTTAGACATGTATCGTTGCTACACAAGATCACTTTTAGACTACGGTAGTGTAGCATATTCATCTGCCAAGCCCACAGTACTAAATATGCTTAACACTATACACAATTCAGGCTTACGACTAGCACTAGGTGCATTCAGATCAAGTCCTATCGACAGTCTTGAGGTAGAAGCTGTAGAACCCTCTCTAGGCAAAAGAAGAAAATGTTTACTAGCAAAATATTTCCATAAAATAAAATCATTCCCGTCGCCCTCGTGCATTGAAAATATACTAGAGAATGAGTACGAAGATCTATATGAACTGAGACCAACTCATAACCGTCCAGTAAATATATGCTACAAGACGTTAAAGCACAATTTAAACCTCCCAAACTACGATATTTGTCCTCAAAAATCAACTGAGGAACCCCCTTGGCTTATTCGATATACCACAGACTTATCACTCACAAAATTTAAAAAATCTGATACACTATCAAAATCCCAGTACCAAGCACACTTCAACAAATTTTTACAGGGAAAACAGGAACACACTTTGTGGTTCACTGATGGGTCTAAAAACGAGAAGGGAGTTGGGTCAGCTGCAGTAAGAGAGGGAAAGGTAATCAAGCAGTCACTGCCTTCTTGTTACAGTATTCTAGGAGCCGAGCTCCAAGGTATTCTATTGGCCCTCAAGAACACCCACACATCACTAAGCAAACACGTTATCATTTGCACGGATTCCTTAGGTTCCCTTCAAGTACTAAACAATATTTACACAGATCACCCAATAGCCCAAAAAATAAAACATGAGCTTACCATTCTAGATAAACACACTACATTCTACTGGTTGCCAGGACACGAAAACCTAGGACTGAATGAGACTGCGGACTCAGAGGCCAAAAAAGCAGCTGGAAAACTTGATTATGAACAAATAGATGTACTACATGAAGACATTTCAAGACAAACAAAACACCTCATCTTAGATACATGGCAAACCGACTGGACTAACACAAGTACTGACAACAGACTACGCACTATTAAGAACACTATTTGCATGTGGCCATCAAGTTTCAGGAACTCTAGGAGAGAAGAAGTAGTTCTCTCGAGACTTAGAATCGGCCACACTAAATTAACACACTCATACTTAATGACAAAGACTGACAGACCTACTTGCTCAACATGCAACATTCCCTAGACATATAATGCCGAAAACGACAACACCAGGACTTCCCCTACGACTTACAAGAACTATTGACGGAAGACAGCCCACACATTAACAATATATTCTTATACCTACACAAAATTGAAATATATGACAACATTTAACATACAAATTAAGTCTGTGGTGTACAACAAAATTTAAAATTATACTATTAATTAATCATCCACCAACTATACACTTTTTGTTTTTTTGGTAAGTTATTTGTTATTATTACTTGTTGTTAAGGTATTTGTTATTGTCACTTGTTGTTAAGGTATTTGTTATTATTACTTGTTGTTAAGGTGTTTGTTATTATTACTTGTTGTTAAGATATTTGTTATTATTACTTGTTGTTAAGGTATTTGTTATTGTTACTTGTTGTTAAGGTATTTATTATTGTTACTTGTTGTTAAGTTATTTGTTATTATTACTTGTTGTTAAGGTATTTGTTATTGTCACTTGTTGTTAAGGTATTTGTTATTATTACTTGTTGTTAAGGTATTTGTTATTGTTACTTGTTGTTAAGGTATTTGTTATTATTACTTGTTGTTAAGGTATTTGTTATTATTACTTGTTGTTAAGGTATTTATTATTGTTACTTGTTGTTAAGGTATTTGTTATTATTACTTGTTGTTAAGATATTTGTTATTGTTACTTGTTGTTAAGGTATTTATTATTGTTCCTTGTTGTTAAGGTATTTGTTATTGTTCCTTGTTGTTAAGGTATTTGTTATTGTTCCTTGTTGTTAAGGTATTTGTTATTGTTACTTGTTGTTAAGATATTTGTTATTATTACTTGTTGTTAAGGTATTTATTATTGTTCCTTGTTGTTAAGGCATTTGTTATTGTTACTTGTTGGTAAGGTATTTATTATTGTTCCTTGTTGTTAAGGTATTTGTTATTGTTACTTGTTGTTAAGGTATTTGTTATTGTTACTTGTTGTTAAGGTATTTGTTATTATTACTTGTTGTTAAGGTATTTGTTATTGTTACTTGTTGTTAAGGTATTTTTCGTTATTGTTACCTGCTCTTACATTTGAAAGGGCAAACCACCTTTGATATGGTGTCCATGAATAAATAATAATAATATATATATATATATATATATATATATATATATATATATATATATATATACATACTAGCTCAGATACCCGGCTTCGCCCGGGAATTCATTTGAGGCTGAATGGTGATGGTATTTTTTAGCAGGCTTTACATTGCACAATATTTTGACATTTACCCAGTGTTTAGGATTGATACCCATCTTTGCCGTGGATATGCTAATAATAGAATTATTTGTTCGATAAGGCTTCACAGTCTTTGATATTTTTATATTTCCCGTTTCTTATACATGTTGGTGAATTTTTATTTCAGGCCTCCCTTTTAACCCCCCTCCCGTTCGAACATAAAATTTTTAATATAACTTATAATCATGGAAGAAATAATGCTAATTGACATACCGAGTTTTGTTAAGTTCGGTTCAGCCGTTAGTGCCCGCTAAAGTTTTAACGTATAACTCATTTATAATTAGGTATACGACAAAAGTGTAATAACAAAAGTTACTCCAAATAACAAAATGAACAACTTTTGTTATGTTTATGTTTGCGGAAAAACCAATAGGAAACGAAATATCGCTATTTTTAATTTCAGGCTTCCCTTACAACTCCCACTCCTGCCCGTCCATAGAAATGTTGGTATGGCTTATTATAATGAAGGCCTCACTACTAATACACATACCGAGTTTTATTTAGTTCGGTTGAGTCTTTTTTGGCAGATTATATTGTTGACTCCCGCTATAATTTTTAGCGTATAACGCATTTAAAATTCGGTATAGGACAAAAGTGTATATAACAAAAGTTACTCTAAATAACAAAATAAACAACTTTTGTTATGTGCATATTTACAGAAAAACCAATAGAAAACGAAATATCGCTATTTTTAATTTCAGGCTTCCCTTATAACCCCCATTCCTGTTCGTCTCAGAGAAAATTAATATAGCCTAAAGTCTAAGTTGGGTTAGTAGTAATATACATACCAAGTTTCATAAAATTCGGTTCAGCCGTTTATGCGTGAAAAGGTAACAAACAAACATACAAGAAAGAAACAAAATGCAGATATGGTGTCTATGACATGTGAAACGAAAAGTTATCGTAAAATTTCGCGAAAAAAATCAATGTACAGACAGAGGTTACAATTTTATATATATAGATATATTAATTTTCTAACGAACGAGATGGGGATATAACAAAATCATTTTTATATTAGTTTTAATTTTTTATATGTTTTAGGAGTAAATAATTAGTGTATCATTTCTATATAGTCTTTAAAGATAATAGGGGAAAATTAAAGAAGCTGACTGGAGTTTATTTGAGGAGAAAGTAGACTTTAGCAATATTAACACCAATGACTCTGACGTAAATAGTACTTTAAAGAAAATTAATAATGCAATAATAAAAGCTGCAAAGCTTGCAATACCGCAAACTATCGTAATGCCTAAAAAGATTCCGGTTCCTTGATGGGACGAAGAATGTCGACAAGCTATAAAAGAAAGAAAAAGGCAATTACGGGTGTTTAAGTTAAGACCAAATTCCGTGAACTTTAAATTATACTTACAGGTCCGTAATAAAGTAAGACGCATTATTCGAGACAAAAAAAGAAAATGTTGGAAAGACTTCGTTTCTTCAATCAATTGTAACACTCCTCCGTCTGAGGTCTGGGATAAAATTAGAAAAATCAAGGGTCGTGGAAGAATTAATTCGATATCGATAATTAGAGATTCGAATCGGACTATTGTTGATCAAAAAGAAATATGTGATTCCTTTGGGAAATACTTTAGTTACATTTCTTCTACTGAGGCTTACTCAGAATCCTTCAAGGAAATAAAGAAACAGCAGGAAGAAGAAATACCCATAAGTATTCCAGAAAACACATATTCAAGTATGAATGTTTCATTTTCTTACACTGAATTTTCCACTGCTCTTGACAACCAAAAAGAAAAAGCCCCAGGTCCTGACGAAATTACTCCAAGTATGCTAAAACATTTGTCAAAAAGCAACAAAATAATCCTCTTAAAATTTTTTAATACGATTTATTCAAAAAGAAAATTCCCAATATTATGGCAACAATCCATTGTAATTCCAATTCTTAAACCAGGAAAACCCCCAGATAGATGCAGCAGTTACAGACCAATTTCTTTAACGTGTAATATGTGTAAAATCTTTGAAAAGATGATTGTAAATCGCCTAAACTGGTATTTGGATGTAGGAAATTATTTAAGTCCTTTACAAAATGGTTTCCGATGTGGACGAGAAACTCTTGACAATCACTTTATTTTGCAACACGACATCTTACAAGCGTTCCATAGGAAAAAAGTTGTCCTAGCTGCATTTATAGACCTAACTAGCGCTTTTGATAAAATATGGCGTCGGCCCATTCTTGATTATCTCATTAACTACGGTTTAGGTGGAAATATGTTGCATTTTATAAAACATTTTCTTGAGAAGAGGTACTTCAGAGTTCGGATTGGTAACAGTCTTTCTGATGTCCATCACATTGAGAATGGAGTACCTCAAGGCAGCGTAATAAGCCCACTTCTTTTTATAATAGGAATTAATGAACTCCCTAATATATTAGCCCACCATGTTAAGATATTGTTATACGCTGACGATATAGTGTTATACACTGTAGCAAGCAACGCAGACGATGCGAAAAATGTGATGCAAGCATCACTGGATATAACTAGCAAGTGGTTTAATGACATGGGCTTTACGATGTCCTTAAATAAGACAAAAGCAATATTGTTCAATAAATCAAAGAATTTGAGTACCCCAGAATTAAAGATTAATAATTGCCAAATCCCTACAAATAAGGACGTTAAATTTTTAGGTATGATCTTTGACCAACGACTAACTTGGATTCCTCACTTGAAATACATTAAAAATAAGTGCAGTGGATCATTAAATATACTGAGAACAATATCAAGCATGGAATGGGGAGCAGATCGACTATCCCTTCTAAAGCTCTATAAAAGTCTGGTAAGATCGCTTTTGGATTATGGATGCATCATTTATTCTACAGCTCAACCACGGGTTTTGCAAATGATTGATTCTGTGCATTACAGTGGTTTGAGATTGATATCTGGTGAATTCAGGTCCAGCCCAGTAATAAGCTTGTGTGCTGATATTGGTGAAGCACCTTTAAATTTCAGACGAGAATGGTTAGGCATAGCATATTATTTTAAAGTATTTTCACAAATTAGCCACCCAGCCAGAAATATATTACTTAATAATACTGATTACAATCATCCTATTAAAACAACTATCAGGAAGTATGGGATGGACAATATAGAAATCGTTCCTAACAAAAACTATCAATTAGAACCATGGCTGTTATTTCCACCAAATATAAATTGGGAACTGAAAAAATATAGGAAAAGCATAACCCACCAATTTATTTTTATTAATGAATTCAGAAAAATAGAGTCGTGCGAATCGTCCCCAGATTTCCATTTGTACACAGATGGATCAAAAACTGACGGAGGAGTTGGTTCAGCTGTATATGCTAAGGATCTCTCTCTGATGTACTCCCTTCCCTCAGTAAGTAGTGTGTTTACTGCAGAACTTACAGCAATAAAAGCAGCTCTTAACCTATTGTTAATTGAGCAAAAGAATGCTTTGATTTGTTCTGACTCTTACAGCAGCTTAAAATCAATTGAAAAAATGTACAATAAAAATCCCATCTGTAGAAAAATCCAATAGATTTTGGAGGAATTGCACAAGAAAAATATTAATGTCGAATTTATTTGGGTACCAGGACATTCTGGCATAGAAGGAAATATGAATGCTGACGCCTTAGCCGCTAAAGCTATCACAGAGGGCACACTAATGACAGAAGTTCCGATCGCTGACGCCATCAATCATGCGAAAAAACTGGCACTGGAGCAATGGGCATGGCAATGGCATGAGTTGCGTGATAATAAGCTCCGCACAGTAAAAAGTAGTGTGAACCCCTGGTATACTTCTACAAGCACTAAAAGGAGGATGAAGTAGAAATATGCCGGCTTAGAATTGTCCACACAAGGCTCACTCACCAGCACCTAATGAAAAGAGAAGAACCTCCAACCTGCACTGCTTGTAGATCTAACAGTCGCACACATACTTACAGAGTGTAGAAGGTATGAGGACACCAGAAAGTCCCTTGGTATGTCAGAAGTACTATCCGAAATACTAGGGGATGATAGTCACTCTATAAAAAAACTGTTAAGATTTTTAATAATTACTCGTTTAAATAAAGAAATATAGACTTCAACATATGGGCACACAAGAAAGTGAGATAAATATTTATGTATCAAATTGATTATATATACAAAATACTGCTCTGTTTTTCCAATTTGTCACAGGATCATGAATAGAGAACAATAGGAGAGATGCAACATAGGCGAGGATGACGGATGGCTAAAAGAAGGGATCTCTGAAGAGAGGGACTGCCTAACACAAGGAAAGAATACGAAAATGGAATCTTGACCACCTAGGCACAAATAACTCTGGCGAGTTCGGTGCCTATTTATAATAAAATAAATAAATAAATAAAAGATAATAGGGTAATATGCTTATATTTATATTGTCTGTAAGAGAGGACCCACTGGGCCTATGACAATAAAGCCTATCTCTCTCTCTCTCTCTCTCTCTCACTCTCCCCTTCTCTCCCTCTCTTTCTCTCTCTCACACACACTCAGTTTTACTTTGTGAATGATCAACTTGATGTTAAGTTTCTCCAGTAGGCTGTTGGCTCTCATTAAACCTGGTGGATGACTGAGGTCACATCACCAGTGTCCAGCTTTGCTAGTTGACGAAATCTAGTAGTCAATTTTCTCAGTTATACTGACGGTCTACCTGGCTAAATTACTCCTAGTACCGCAACACCAGCTTCTCTATTAGCCAGCTGAAGCAATACGGCGCCGTCACCCATTCAAGGACTTACCATACTCGATGTGCTCTGATGATCTAGTACTGGTATCTATTCCACTAAAAATAAGCTATGAAGTTAGCCTTCTGATGAATTTGTTCACTTACTTTTTAGACTTCTGTCTGGCTCAAGAATCATATAGAAAAAGTTCATTTTTAAAACATGTTTATTTCTCTTTCAACGTTGTTATACATAACGAATTTCAAATTCAACAGGTCAAGCGATTTTTTACTGAAGGCCAAAGATCTGAAGAGTGCATGGCATCTTTCTACTAATAATAAATTAAATAATACAAAATATTTTGCTGTTTGCATTTAAAATTATTTCCTGTGAAATTGATATGAAAGAACTCCGTTTTAAAGTACCAGAAAAAAATATTATAGAACATAAATTATAGGTATTATTATGTTTAACAAAAAAGCTCCTTTACAGATCAGCTGTAGCACTAATATTTGTGAAATAAAAACTTGTAATTTTTGATTCTTGTGTTCTATACTTTAGTCGATTTCAACTCAAACGAAAAGGTGCACAAATATTTGTTAGACCAGTCCTAAATATGAAATTCCACTACCACAATCTAGTGGTTCTTCAGTAATGCGAAATACTTTCTTACGTACCTCAACGTAATCTATACCTGAATGTGTAGCTCAGTATTAACCTAAATATCAAGTAAACCCAGATTTGTGACACGGTGGAACTAACATTTTTTGTACAATACATATAGAATAATATATTAATAAGTTCCTATTTTTTCTAAGGCCATTTTAAAAACTATTAGAATAGAAAGTTAAATAATTGAACCAAATAGTTTGAATGGACAGCTTTTACTCTTCAATCAGCACGCGTCAGTTTTATGTGCTTTGGGTTTGACGGAGACCCTGGAAAATATATTGCTCTAGCTGTTAACCCATAAATTTTTGAAATTATGAACTCAGCTTTGTGATTTACAGCTATCTACCGGCTGTCGGTTGAATTAAATTGCCGGGATCATGGATTATTTAGACTTCAGAGACATACTCTTTCGGGACATAAGAATAATTCTGGAGACCAGGATTCATCTTTCAAGAAACGGGGGTACTATAGTTCCCTCTCTGTTGATATCAGTTTATATATTTTTGTGTTAAAAGAAGACGAGTCGATTTTTTTGAAAGTATGAATATAATGTAATAAAATCAACGTCTAATTTACGGTCGTAAACATTTTAATTAAAATTATATCAACAGATTTCTTCTAAGGGAAATCTTATATGGTTCATTGATTATGTAATATTTGAAATCTTCCTTCTAACATCCACCGACTCTACTTGGTACATGGTGGAAAGGACATCCTTTTCGGTTGTAAATTTCTCCATATATATATATATATATATATATATATATATATATATATATACATGTATTAGTGGACCCGACAGACGTTGTCCTGCATGATATTTCTAGCGATTTGGATGTCAAATTTAATAATATTATGTTTAAAACAGAAGCTACTTTTAATAACACCAAAAACAACGCACGTTCGCCTAAAAACTAATAGAAAATGAAATATCGTGAATTTTTTATTCAGGCCTCCCTTATAACCCCCACTCCTGCTCGAACCCAAAAATTTAATATAGCTTATAATCATGGTAGAATTAATGCTAATTTACATATAGAGTTTTGTTAAGATCGGTACAAACGTTACTGCCCAATAAAATTGTTGGCCTCCACTTTAATTTTTTACTGTATATCTCGTTTATACTTTGTTATACGACGAAAATGAATATAAGTTACTCTAAATAATAAAATAAACAACTTTCAACCTGTGCATATTTGCCGAAAAACCAATAGGAAATGAAATACCACTATTTTTAATTTTAGGCCTCCCTTACAACCCCCACTCCTACTCCATCTGCCGGGCTGATTTGTGAATCTAAACCATTCAGGGCGTCACCCAAACGTACACAAAACATCATTCAAATCGGTCCAGCCGTTTAGGAGTAGTTCAGTGACATACACACGAACAGTAGAATTATATATATAAAGATGTGTGTATACATATATATATCTATACTTGGTACATGGTGGAAAGGTCATCCTTTTCGGTTGTAAATTTCTCCACACACATATATATATATATATATATATATATATATATATATATGGAGTGCGCGGTGGCAGTGTGGGCTAAGGGGAATGTAAACGGAAGGTAAAAATATATTGTTGGTTCGATCTCCGCCGAGAGAGAACATTAGTTCACCTGCTGGCTACCAGGACGCGCAGATGGCGTTGGAATTATAGGTTTATATAATATTATTTGCAAGAATTTACGTCTGACCCTCGAGATGATTCTCGTAAATCTCGTTCACTGGGTAGCTAACACTGAGAGAACAGTCTCCTGGTATATTGAGCACTGCATTGCACTCATTCCAGGTCCTCCTTGGTTAACGCAGAGTTGATCAATCTCTATGTAAAACTGTTCAAGTATCCCTCACTAGGGCGGCTAAATACGAGTATCTCTAAGGTCTGAATCACCAATAGAACAAAATATACTCGTATTATTGCTATCATTTTATAACCCTACCTTTTTTATAGCCCTGAAGTTATAGAATACTTCCGATATGAGCTGCCAATGTCCTTATTTTCTACAAATAGTAATTAGAATTCAAAATATCGTGTCTAAAACGACATTGACCAGACATGCTTGTTGTACAAGAGGATTTCTTGTAAACAACAATTTTAGTATTTATTCAAAGGAAAACTAACGATTGCTCCACGGATATTTCTATCTATAAGTAGTGTATCTCACTGGAATACTGGCATTGTCGTATGTCTGTTGCTTGTGGTTTTATTGTGATGTCTTCGTTTTAATATTTTCACTACGGCTCAAATAAATATCCCGGAGGTCAGGAATAATTTCAAAGCAATCGAAGACGATATGCCACGTTTTGAAAATCCCATCCTGAGTAATCCATGTTAATATGTTAAGAATTATAACTTATTCTTTCTGATTGCAATCATCTATACTTTAACCGGTCGCGAGAGGTTGAAGGTAGAGTCAATGAAGAGGTGATGAATGTTAGTTTGCATTCTCGAGGAATTGCCTGATGGGGGAAGAGGTGCGCCGTGGTTAACCACCCCGGGCTAAAAACACTAGTACTCACTCGGTATCCTCTCCGCCGATCCGCGAAAAATGGCCATGGAAGTACTGTGCCACCTTTGTAAGTCGTTTATAAATAAGAAAGAGAGTAACTTATGAATGTTTATCAATAGTAAATGTACACTGCAAATTCAATTATTACATATGCTACTGTAACTATGGTTATCTGATACGACAATTAGCTGGTTTCCCTTAAGGGAAATCACCTATTGAGGTCGTACTCATGACGCGATTTTCGAAAAATTTCTTCAAATGTCCATCGATCCTACCCAGGAAAATGAGGTCCGTTCAAAGATATATATATCTGTTAACACTCATGCGGTCGCAATTTTTGTTTAATCGTTACCAAACTGGGTATTTAATCGTTCTATATAAAAAGGAAGATCAAGTTCGTTAACGACTGAAATCAGACAAGTGGGAGGGGGGTTTAGAGGGGGGAAATTTCAAAAATTCGAAATATCTCCGTTACTATACGTCAGTATGTATAGAACCAATCTTATTGCAAATTAAGTTTAGTAAAAATGTTGTTATATACATTTATTATCTATCTTGAATATTAACCGAGATATTTGCATTTTTATTAAGTCTAACGGACGAGCTATGTTCGCTTCTATTCGTTTCCGCCGAAAGCTAGTTCGGCCGTTTCCGTAACTGTTCGGCACTCGTATAACTTGCGAAATCTACTTAGTTTACTCAGCCCCTGCATGACGGACTTTTTTAATTGCTCAGAAATAGACACCGACTCCTTCAGTGGGAAGGGGGATGGGATGTAAACTGTTGCTAAATGTACAAATAAGACGTAAGATTTTACTAATTGTATAAATATGATACAAACTGGCCACATGGAGAGAAGACTTTAGAAGAATTTCTGCGGCATCTTAATTCAATACACCCCAATATTGAGTTCACGATGGAGATCGAACGTGAGAGGAAGATACCATTTCTGGATGTTCTGGTGGAAAGGAAACCAAACGCACATCTGGGGCATGCGGTTTACAGAAAACCAACACATACCAACAGATACTTACACGTTGGATCTCATCACCACCCAGCACAGAAGAATGGGATAATTCGTACATTGGTCACTAGAGCTGAGAGAATTTTAGAGCCACAGAACCTCACAAAGGAAAAACGACACTTGATGACTGCTCTGCTAAAGAATGGCTACGGAAAAGAGGAAATCAGAAATCAATTCAAAAAGAAAAAAGAAAAGAAGACAAGATCAAATGAAGAAGAACTCCGGAAAACAGCCGTAATACCATTTGTTAAAGGTACAACAGAGAAGATCTCTAGGATACTCAAGAAGCAAGGCATAGAAAGAGCATTTGGCACTGATAGGAAAATAACACAGATGTTACCCAGCTGCAAAGATAAACTCCACAAAGACTGGTTCGAGAAGCTATAGAAATAGCGAAATGCCCAAACAACTTCAACAGAGAGAATGGATACAGACTCAGCAAACTCTGGAAGCCGGTCATTCCACAGAGACCTCGAATATGAAACGAAAACGACGGTGTAGGCGATGAACGATCACCGGAAGAAGTATCCGTAGACACCTGGAAGGGGAGACTCCGCCCAAGGAAACCGGATAATAAGACTCAAATATATACCAGAGATGAGCATACAACTCTTCAGTCTCAGAGATAGCACTGAGGAAGCTAGAAGCATGTCTAGCGAAACGTTGGCAACCAAAATGAAGAATGAAGACCTTAATAGTATTTATGACCAGGACCGTGGAAGTCTACGAGATGATATGATATATAATATCAGCCCCCAAACTGCTGCAATAGTCTTCTAGACATATATAATATCATCCCCTAACTGCTGCAATAGTCTTCTAGACATATATAATATCATCCCCTAACTGCTGCAATAGTCTTCTAGACATATATAATATCATCCCCTAACTGCTGCAATAGTCTTCTAGACATATATAATATCATCCCCTAACTGCTGCAATAGCCTTCTAGACATATATAATATCATCCCTAACTGCTGCAATAGCCTTCTAGACATATATAATATAATCCCCTAACTGCTGCAATAGCCTTCTAGACATATATAATATCATCCCCTAACTGCTGTAATAGTCTTCTAGACATATATATCATCCCTAACTGCTGCAATAGCCTTCTAGACATATATAATATCATCTCCTAATTGATACCTTTGAGACTCGGGGTGTCTCAATTACTAATTGCTTACCAGTCGGTTCAAAACAGTCTTCATCATCGCAGATCTCAGTTCTATTCAATTCTGGATATCGCTTTAGGTCTAGCGAACTCCAATCAGGTACCAAAGTCTTAAAAGACAACGTCTCCCTGAAAAAATAAAATTCATTTAGTTTAGTGTTATTCATCAAATGATTATTTATGAATAAAAGACCTTTTTGTTCCGCTCAGAAAGAAAGCATATACAAACTAAAAATTGAATAAAATATAATTTTAAATGAATGGAAGTGAACCTTATACGAAATCGATTAGTTAGGTTGTACTTTACGAGTATGTCCCAATAATCGAAACATTTCTCCAAATTATTATAATCGAGGTCTTTGGGTTTTGATCTTGTCTTTATGTTTATATTTCAAAACCAAATTAAGTACTTATATTATAATAACAATAAAAATGTCTACGATTATATTTCTTCCAATATCCATTGATCCTAGTTAGAATAACAAAAATGAGGTCCGGTCAAATATATATGCGCCTGTGTGTCTCCATTAATTTCTGTGTCTTGCCCACTATAAGTGACACAATATTTGTTTATTTTCGTTGCCAAACCCAATTTCTTGTTTAAATCCAAAACGCATTTATCTTTTTTTTTTTGTTTTTTAAATAAGTCATTTCATAATAGTCATCAAATAAGTATTATTGGTTTTTAAAATATTCAGTAAGGAGGAATAAAAGTGCACATAATATAAATTAATTAAAATCGTTTATTCCACCCTTGCTAGAAAATGGTGGTAACCTGTAGATAACCCGTCCCGATTAGCCATACTAACATATAAGTGGCTTGTTGTGAAAAAAAAATACCTATTTAACTTTACTTAACTAACCTAAGGTGGAAGGTCAAAAAAATAATAAAATGAAAACTTCAAATGATTATTCAAATCATTTTTATTTGTCAACTAGTTTCGCATCCATATGACGTTGGAAAGAGCCAGAAAATAAATTATTGTCTATTAATGGGTTAATATATATATATATATATATATATATATATATGTATATGTATATATAGTGAATTATAAGATGATTGAATCGTTTATCTTTGGCTAAAAGAAATCAACGACCGGAGTGAATGGTTTGAGTGATGGGGTGTGGATTGACAGTGACAAATTCTCGCCCTAAACAGCTGTCTGTTGCTCTCCTTCTCTTAATCTTCTCCAGGACTGTCTTTATACTAGGTGTCTCTTCATTCCACAGTATTACTTATGTTAGAGGAATAAGTACATATATGCAATATGTGTATTTCTTTAGTTGGACTGAAATTATGATTGTATACCCAATATCGATGAATTTTATATTTGAATGCCCTTCGCATATAGTTATTAGCAGATTTACCTTAAGGGAAATCATATGATGAGGTTGTTCTCATGTTGCAAAATATTACTTTAAGTGCCCATCAATTCTACCCTGGTAATGATGTGTTTGAATTTATATATACATATATATATATATATATATATATATATATATATATATATATATATATATATATATTTATATATACATATATATATATATATATATATATATATTATTATTATTCATCTGTTAACACTAGTGGCTGTTAATATATGTAAAACAAAATATGAAGTGGTTAATGCCTGAAATCGGCGAATTTAAAAAAATAAAATTGAAATATCCGTATAAAATCAATTTTATTACAAATGCAATATCCTCTACTTTGATTTATACATTTTTTTTCCTCAATCTTGAATATTTACCGGGATATTTGCATTTTTTTCTTCTGCCGTCGGTAAACCACTTCTCAAGTCATATTAACAATATGCTGTTATAGCATGAACTACTTTATTCGAAACATAAATACAAAATATTATTTTTATCGAAATTTTCCTGTGTGAGGTACATGGAAATACGTTGTCTTGACGGCATCAATGAAGATTTTACGTTATTAGTTCGAATAAATTAATTTGATATTTACTTTACTCGATGTTTAATCGTTAATGGCTGAAATCGGACCAGGAATAGAGGAAGAGGGAGGAAAATTCAAAATATGCAGTTATTTTGTGTCGGGACGAAAAATGCTATACCCGTAAATTCAACCTTATTTAAGTATTGATGCTCTATACTATTTTTCGTAACGTTACCGTATATCAAATATTACACGAGTTGTTAGTACATTCATGTTTTTAGTTTTTAGTAAAGTCCCTCTTCTCCTCTTCGAATTTTTGGTAGAAATAGAGAAAATAAGTTGAGATGAGATCTGTAGGGTGTCGTATCAGCACTTGGAAAATCGGCTCACAGTTTACACAGCACCTGTGTGACTGGCCTGGCAGTCTCGGACGCATTTGGTATCCTTCTTCAGAGCTATAATGACTGAAAATTGTATACGAAATTGGTAGAAATAGTATATGAATTCCTTTTTTAAAGCAGTTGGTTAATAAGGAGATACCCATTTGTTATGCAATGTTACTATTATAGTTGTTTTAGTGTGCCCTTTTCCAGTCATTTGTTTGTTGTATTTTGTTTCTTTTTTCAGTTTTCTTTTTATTCAAATTTTGTCCTCCAGGAGAGTTAAAAAATATATTCTTGCTCCTCATTTTGTAAATCTATTAAAAAAAAGTATTTATCATATTAATTCCACCAATTTCTTATACTATATGTGTTCATTGTAGCTTCTGATTGATTGAGCACATCTATAAACGATACGCAACTTCCCTCTAGGTCAATTAAAACCAGTGGCTATCTTACTTCCCGCAACAAATCTTTAATGTTAGTAGCGTGTCAGGTTTAGGAATTTGTACAGGTGTCCCGTATTTTGTCGTTCTGAATTCGCAAAGTAAACGCTCTGTGAAGGAAAAGCCTTTTTCTTTTCAACCTAAGACGAATTGAAGTTTCTTAATCTACAGTCTTGTGACGGTTGTATTATTAATTACAAAAATTTTCCGTAAACAATGCTTAATAAAAATTAAGGGGAAAAAAGGGGGAAAAATCTGGTGTAAAGGTAAACCCGGAAGGAAAAGCTGGATTGTTCTACTTGAAGGGCTTTAAATGAATCTGAAGGGAAAAAGTAAAATGAAGAAGAAAAGCCTGCAAAAGAATATAAAAAATGTCGATTCCCTGTCTCACTCTCTTACTCCCTTTTCTCTCTCTCACTCTCTCACTCTCTCTCTCTCTCTCTCTCTCTCTCTCTCTCTCTCTCACTCTCTCTCTCTCTCTCTCTTCCTTATCGTCCATCTTTCTTCCCCCGGCATCTGACTCTTTAAAGTCCCTCTAATGCTGTAATAATTCAACGCTTGCTATTTCAAAATTAGAATTTTCTTTATATATATTCCCTCATCCTACAAAGGGAATTTGGCCCACTTTGGCTAATGTTAATGTGGCTACTTTTGAAGCTTAAGTTTGAAAGATATTAAACGTCCTTCCAGGGAGTTTTGAACTATTTTTTTTTCCTCGAAGGAATAAGTTTTTTAATAATGAAGAAGAACTTAGAAGAAAATTCCGATTTTTCTTGTGTTCTTTTGCCATCACAATACATAATAGTTGACTTTAATATATTAATACTTTTAGAGGTTCTGGGTAACAATCTCAGTATTGAAAATATAATATCAGTAAAATGTATTAGGGATTCATTTTTATAGTTTATTTAACTGTTACAAAAACATTAAATATAATCCTTAGTCTCATCCTGGCTAGAAGAGGGTCGTAACCTCTAGATAACCCGTCCCAATTAGCTATAGTTGCAAAAGGTGGACGTTAATAAATATTAAATAAAGTAAAAAATTTGTATTTATGAGTATGCTCTTCACCTAATAGCAATACTCGTGTTATACACTATTAAATCACCTGGAACGCATAAATCTCGTTTAGTAAACATAAAATTAGTTAAATATAATATAATCTTATAAATTCATTTAAAAATACTACTTATAATATAATGATATATATTGTTTATGTTTTTCTAACAACGTTATACATTTATGTACATAAATGGTAGAGCCAACTTAAATGCCTGCTGAACTTTATTTATAGGTTTACTGGAAGTGGGCACCTTCAAACATTCAAATTTTACTTGGTGTGATTGTCTTGATGCTTGTCATGTAAATTTTCAGTTAGTTTTTGTTTTTATTCTTCATATTTTTTTTTCTATATAGTTCATACTGGATTCCTCAGAAATAATATGTGTCAAATTGTAACCATTTAATTTCGATGAATAAAATTTGTATAGCCTTATTTACGATTACAAAAATGATCTTTTCTCGCCCGAAAATTATGTTTCCGCAAAACCGGAACGCATTTTAATTTCTTTGAGCTTACTTTACTTTTTGACAAATAAGTACATACTACTTCTACTAATTGGCTGCAACAAACTTTATATGCTCCCTAAAAGCGCACATAAAATAAAAACAGGCATTTAAACTTAAGTCGTTCTACCTTTATTCTACATTTCAGAGTTACTCAACTGGTCAGTTTTTTTTTTTTTTCAGTTTGATTAAATGGATTTAAAAGAAGTAAATAATAAATAATGTATGTGGGAGAAAGCGTTATTGATAAAAATAATTTTTATGTGTTGCATATACTGGTTTATCCAAGAATTCCTAGATACAGTGAAATCAGAATCTAAAGAAAAGTTATTAGTTGAAGTAAATTCTAATTTTTATCTGTAAAATAACAATGTTATAAATTAAGCAAAAGTGAGGTGAACTCTTGGTTATTTTCATGGAGTAAGAAATGAAAATAGAGCCCTGTTGTTCCGGAGTAAAATACAATGTAAATAGGCATATAAACAATCAAAATTATAGTAATTTTGCAAATAAAAAATGTAGTGGAACAAAAATGTACTGTAGATTAAATTATAATCCCACAATAGCCAGAAAGATCACAACGATATGTAAAAATATTGGAAATATCCAAACAAAGTGAAAAATAGCTTTAGCCATAAAAGGGACAAATTGAAATCAAAAGATACCAAATATAATATATTTAAAATCAACAGTATGGAGTGCAATAAACTTTATATAGGGTAATCATCAGAATTACTCAAAAGAAGAATATGACAACACCTGATAAATGTTGATAAACATGACTACAAAATGCCCCTATCTGACCAAGCTATTAAATATACTCAGAATTTTTATTTGAAAACTAGAAAAAGAAATACACACACACATATATATATATATATATATATATATATATATTATATATATATATATGTGTGTGTGTGTGTGTGTGTGTATAAAAGTAAGAGTAAAATAAAAGGGACTATTCCTTTCTAAAAAAAATAGAAAAAAGGTAATCAATAAAAAAACGGGTTATTGTTTCTCCTGATAAATAATGAGGTGAAAAGCAGTCAAGAAGAGAAATAAAAAAGATTTTCATTCACCTTCTGTCAACAGATTTTCGAGTGACAGTTGTCATGTGCGAAGTATCTCCAGCGGTGTCGTTTCTCTGGTATTCCACGATATTTCGCCGATATTCCTATCGGCTTCCTCCGAAGCCGTTCAATGATTTTTAAGTGAATTTAAATAGGCCATATTTTCACAACGAATAATTCTACTGCAAATCGAAGGATTGATGAAAGGAATTATTTATAAAATCCTTGAAAATCATTCCACAGACGGCATCAATGATTGCTTTAGACTTATGGAGGTAAAGATTAAACATTGGAACTTCATATATTATTTATTAATTAGAAACTCAACATTAGAAGTAATGTTTGTCCTATTATAATTTTCTCCTAACTATTTGGACTAAACTTCATTAGGGATAATCGATATTTCTATTTCTTGAAGTATCGATATAAATCAGCTGATTTGCCATACTTTGTAAGCCATTCTCTCACTGGCACAGCTAGTGGAAGGTCCTAAGTAACGATGGAGCTCTTGTTGTAGTTACCTCTTACCATTCACTATATTCTCTCCTAATGAGGCGTCATGTGGACGTGAAACTAGTAGAGATATAAAAATGGTATTAATTATCATTTGAGGTTTTCCTTTTTGGTTGAACTAACGACATTTATTGGTGGCAGGTAAACGCGGAGAAAGTTTGTAAGAAGTGAAAAAATCCAGAAGCACTCTTTGGAGTAACTTTGTTAACACTACTTTGGAGGTGATGGAAGCCTGAAGGCACTGTATCAGAAGATAATAAGAAAGCCCTCACGGAAACAGAGTAGTTGGCTGGAACAGAGAAGGCTGGATTTGCTCCAAATCAACGCCATTAAAATAGCTCGCAGAGGATAAAAAATAAAAATGAAAAGAAAAACAAACAACCAAGAAATTGAAAGGCAACATCAGGGCGCTGCTCAGCTCTGATCAATACCTTCAGTGGAAGCACAAAGAACTTGGTTTCTTTGTCAGGTTATACTCTGAGATTCATAACTAAGTGAACAAAAAAAAATGCTTTATCTCTGTAAAAGGTCTGTGAGCTACTCATTCATCAAACTGAAGGATTTCGCATTGTCCGACTTATTTACACATGACCAAACAAAATAAACTAACCACCGATCATGTACTATAGACTTTGCAAGACCTGGGCCTCTGTTGTGGTCAGCTGTTAGGTTCCTCTAATGGCAGGTCAGACATCCTGAATCTGCTTCTGCTGTACCATACACAATTCTCTGGGCACCATAAGGACAGAGGTATTCGTATTCGCTAATTACATTGAACATCCAACCCCACTTAGATTTGTTAAATCAAATAAAAGTTGGAACCGCCAGTATAGATGATACTGTTGTCATATCTGTCGGTGATGACCATCATCACTGGCTGATGGTTGAGTACATTTGGCAAGCGCTTTCGATGCTAAGGCACCATCTTCAAGCTGTCAAGAGTTGTTTATTTATTTATAAATAAACAACTCTAGACCCCCCCCCCCCAGGTTTTCCTAGTTATTTGGTAAGAGTGTGCTTATCTCTATCATTCATAACTGTTGATTTGATCACAATAAATTTATTCATTTGGTTTATGCCCCAAATCAATGGTGATTGGCAAGATCTAGTTTAGGGGGGGTTAGAATAATATATTTATCCCTTCATGTAAACCTTGATATACTTTATTTAGTTAGTATGGAAAGTATTCCTTAAATATCTGAGGTTTTTTTTTTTTTTCATACCCGTACTTACCTACTTGTTGTTTGTTTGTTTTGGGCAACAAACTTCATGGTTATCAATGCCCAACACTCTTCAGTCCCCAGTCAAGGGAAGTCCCAGGCTCACGCATGCTAGACCGACTTTTATTATATATTAATATGCATATATATATATATATATATTTACATTATTTTTAACATTATATATATATATTTTTCCACCCCCTCTTTTTTTTTATCTTTTTTTCCCTTTAATTTTTTTTTTCTCTTTTCTTCCCCCTTCCTTCTTTTTTTTTTCTTTTTTTTTTTTTTTTTTTCTTTTTCCCTTTTTTTTTTTTTATTTTTGGTAAGGGGGGGGGTTTCGGCCATATGCATTTACACCTACTCACCGGTATCACAGGAACCATTGCGACTCATTGATAAACACTAAGAAGAAGAGTATGTTATTACCAATTACATTAAACTTATGGACTACATATCTAATTAGCTACTAAATGACAGCATTAGACTTAAAGCTCATCACGAGAAACACAGCCATTAATGACAACAAAGTTTTTTAAAAAAAAAAAAAAAAACTATATATATATATATTAAAATTAGATCCCTTAAAGTAACCATTAGAACTATAAATTATTAAAAGAGCATTATAAATACAACCATTAAAATTGCAACAGGGTTAAAGCTATACAAATAAATATTAAAATTAAATCCAAAAAAGAAAAGAAGATAAACATCTTACATAAAGCCTATTAAAATAACCATTAAGATAACAACAAGGTTCTAGCAATTAAAATAAATATAAAAAATTAGATCCATAAAAATTAACATCAAGCTTAAAGCCTATTGATATAACCATTAAAATAACAGATACAATAAGCATTAACTAAAACTCTTGCAATAACTTTGAAAAAGAAGAAACCTTAGCTATATGTGGCTGGAAAGGCCCGTTAAATGGAGAAACCTTATTACCCTGTCAGTGGCCGCTCTACTGTTTGCTAGGGCGTCGCCGAGGTTCCTTGGAATACCGAGGTCAGCCAGGATGCCTCTGTATTTCCTGCACTCTTCAAAAATGTGCCTGACTGAAAGGCTTTTACGGCACACTGTACAGGAGGGAGTGTTCCTACCTTTAATTAGATGGAGATGTGTCAGCCTAGTGTGGCCATGCCGGAGCCTGCAAATCAGCACCTCCTCCCCGCGATGGTGTCTCGATGAAGACTCCCATGCCGCAAGGTCCTTCTTCACCATCTTCAACTTGCTGCAATCGGACTCCTCCCACAAGTCCTTCCAGCTCTTGTTGATGTCTTCAATTAGAGGTGCAGCAATTTCGTTTGGAGTGAGAGGAATTGGTGTTGCAGACGCCAAGGAATGGCCGAGATTGGCTTCTCTATCAGCCCTCTCGTTACCGGGAATCCCACGGTGCCCCGGCACCCAGATTAGCAGCACCGACTTGCCCAGCTCATGTAGCATCGTTGTGTAATGCAGTACCTTAACCACTCCTGGGTTATTGCTAAATATATTTCTGGTACCACACACCGCGCTCCTTGAGTCAGTGCATATAACGATGTGTTTGGCCTCAGAGGACATTGAGCGGTATAGAGCGGCTGAAATCGCAAACAGCTCGGCTGAGAAAATTCCGGATAAGGCGTTTAGTTTGAAGGCGCGAGCTGTTCTGTCAGCAACAAAGGCGCAAGCGGTCGACCCTTCGATCTTAGAACCATCGGTATATATGACCTGCTTTTGGTCGATTCTTCCAAGGAGGTCATAGAGCTTCTTGGTTAGCTCGAAACTATCCAGGGTGTCCTTCTTTTTTGCAAGGTCTATGCTCTGTGGCCTTTTTAGCGTCCAAGGGGGAATAGACTCTTCGACTGCTATGGTTTCGATTCCCTTAATCTGATTAATGAGTTTCTTCATACGCAGGGCGAGTGGTGCTGGTGAGGATGCAGCCTGATAAAGGTTCTCATACTTTGACTGAAAAATGTATGAGAAGCATGGGTGATTGGGTTTAGAGTATACTTTGCTGATGTATCTTGCGGCTAACTGGTGTCTTCGGAATAGGAGTGGGTGCACTCCAGCCTCAGCGCACAAACTGAAAACTGGGGTTGTCCGGAAGGCTCCAGTGGCTATCCTTAAGCCTGCGAAATGAACAGCGTCAAGGGTAGTGAGGGCAGGCGTTCTTGCCGAACCATAAACTAGGCTACCGTAGTCTAATTTGGAGCGTATTAATGCTTTGTATATTTTTATTAGTGTGGATCGGTCGGCTCCCCATGATGTCCCACAAAGGACTTTCAGGATCCACATCCTCCGATAGCAGGTGTTCTTGAGAGCGGTTATGTGCGGTAGCCAGCTAAGGCGCTTATCAAGTGTCACGCCTAGAAAGCGGGCTTGTCCTGTGCTTAGGATCGGTTGGCCATTTATATGTAGAGACGGACAAGCGAAGTCGCCTCGGCGTCTGCTAAACATTAAGCATTTGGACTTTTCATGCGAGATACGAAAGCCCGTTGCGGTGCACCATGCAAGCAACCTGTTAATACAGGCCTGCAAATTCCTCCTAATAAACTCCAGACTTTCGGAGCGGCACAGGATTAGAAGGTCATCCGCATACAGGAAAAATTTAACGTTATTGTTAAAGCACTTAGTAATGGAACACATGGCAATCAGGAAGAGGGTGCTACTAAGTGAACTTCCTTGAGGAATCCCGTATTCGGTGTCTCTCGGATCGGATTTGAGGCCGTTCACCACTATCTGAACCAGCCTTCTGTCCAAGAATTCCGCTACATACCTTGGCAGGTTCCCCACAAATCCCCAGCACTTAAGGCTTTTCAATATGTTGTGTCTCCATACTGAGTCAAATGCCTTATGTATGTCGAAAAGGACCGCCACAGCAAATTGTTTCCTTATGAAGGCATGGCTAACCTCACTCTCCAGAATGACGAGGTTGTCCATCGTTGACCGTCCACGGCGAAATGCTGACTGCTCCACGGGAAGAAGACCGCGCCTCTCTAGGGTCCACTGTAATCGCCGATTAACCATTCTTTCAAGAACTTTGCTTAAGCAGCTGATCAGGGAGATCGGCCGATAGCTGGACGCATGTTTCTTGTCCTTGTTGGTTTTAGGGATAGGGACTATTAGGGATAACTTCCACTCTTGGGGCAGCCTTCCCTGAGACCATACCTGGTTGTACAGCTTGAGGAGGCAACTCATCCCCTTTCGAGAAAGATGCTTGATCATTTCATAGTGAATGCCATCTGGGCCTGGAGAATTGCCCTTCAGCTGGCTTAGTGAGCATTCGAGCTCCCATTTCGAGAAGGGGAGATTGTACTCTGGGACATCCAGGTCAGAGTCGAAACAAAGAGGCAGGGCCTCCTCTTCTCTCTTGACTTGAAGGAATTGACCGCCGAAGAAGCTATCGTTGATGATAAAGGCCCTCGCGAATTCCTCCGCAACCTTCTCAGGATCAGAAGTCAGTTCCCCCTTGATGTACAAGTATGTCGGTTGCTTCTGATTACCGCCCTTCAAGGCCCTTATTTTTTTCCACACTTCAGCCGAAGGGGTGGTCTTTTTTAACCCGGATACGAAGATGCGCCAATGTTCGGCTTTACTCTCGGCAATAATCCTCCGGGCACGAGCTCGAGCTTTTTTAAATTCAATGAGGTTCATTGTCGACATATTCTTCCTGAATTTTCTGAAAGCTCTTCTTCTGTGGCGTATCGCTTCCTTGCAAGAGTTGTTAAACCAGGGCAGAGCTTTCCTCCTAGTTTTACTGCATGAGTAAGGAATAGATTGGATAGCCGCATCGATGATTGCCTTCGTGAGGTTCCGGCAATTCTGGTCTACGTCAGATGGGTGCCATTCGTCAGGCATGGCTAATCTGCTGTAGCTGTCCCAGTCGGCGTTCTGAAGTTGCCACCTACGCATGGCAGCTGGCCTTCGATCATGGGAAGCTTCGAGATTCAGAAAAATGGGAAAGTGGTCACTATTGTTGAGGTCGTCAGAGACATACCACGAGATCTTTGTGAGGAGGGAAGCGGAACACGCAGTTATATCAATGTTGGAGAAGGAGCCATGAGCAACACTGAAATGAGTTGGCTCGCCTGTATTAAGAATGGACAGCTCTTCGTCGTTCAAGAGTTCAGTCAACATGTTGCCCCGAAGATCATTTTTGTGAGCGCCCCAGGCTTCTGAGTTAGCATTAACGTCTCCCAAGAAAATTCGTGGTGAGGGGATTTGCCTCAGAAGCTCACGGACGTCCTCCTTGTCAATAGCCTCTCCTGGTCTCAGGTAAACATTGCAGATGTGAACAGGGTATGGAATCAGGATCTTGACTGCAACCGCCCAGAGACTAGTTCTTAAATCTAGGGCTTCAGCAGGAACGGCGGTCTGGACAGCGATGCATACACCTCCGCAGGCTCTGTCCTTCGAGGTGTCGTCCAGTCGGAAGATTTCGAAGTCATCGAGTTCAGGTTCGTTTTCCGGTTTGAAGTGGGTTTCCTGCAGGCATATGCAGATCGGGCCTACTTGAATATGATAAAAATTATCCCTTTGAAAACTTCCTTAGTATGCTGCATACCTATTGTATTTTTATTTTTTATGTATTTGTAAATGTTTATATGTTTTAGATATGTTAGTATTTGTGGAATATATTGAATGCTGTCAGTTAATAGTTCTGTCATATCGTGGGGTGTGTCAGGGTTTTTTCGGCGTATGCAGTCTGTCAGTATTTTATCGTTAGGTGCTTGTTGTAGTATTTGCATATGGTTTCGGTCCATGTGTCAGGTGTTTATGGCCGATCTAGAGTCTGGCAAGAAACAGTAAATAAATAAGTTCCTAGTAGAAATTTAAAATTATGATTTCGATGACTACCTAGCTTTTTATTCCACCGTGTCTAAAAGAGTTGCTAATTTTTAGCAACTATCCTGTAAAAGTCTATATGTCCCCGTTAGTGGGACCAACCAACAGTACCAATAACCAGCCTGAGGAAGGCAACCAAATAGTCGGCGAAAATTAGCATCCTATGGCAGTGAATAACGCTGGAGCGGGAAGCCGCTAAAAGTCAGAAAAAATGTTAAGATTATTTCGTAATCTATAGAAGAGTCTGGACCTCTCAATCAGACTCTTAAATATGCGTAACTATGTAATCACACTAAAATAATTTACATTAAAATAGTTTGCAAAAACAATAATTTGCTTGGGCGAGGTTAACACCTGGTGTTTCAATCAGTCATACTTTATTTAGTTATACTATGACAAAAGGTAAATGACCTTGAAAGGACGCCAGCCGCTAAAGTTGTTTGCCAGATAGTATTGGATCATGTATTTTACTTAAGTAACTTTCAAATATTAGCCGTAATAAAAGAAGGGTAAATGAAAGAAAAAAAAAGTGGCAAACGCATTTACCATGTCACCGACAGGTAAAAAATGAAACAGCGGTTTTAAACGTTGCAAAAAAAGTAGATTTGGAAAGAAGGAAAAAAAAATGAAATGATGTTATGAGATTTGGACAAAACATTTCTGGCTGAGAACAGAAGCTCTCCCTGTCAGTAGATGTACAGCGTCCCTGTTTTAGACATGTACAGCAGATGTATATCCGCTCTGTTTGACCTCCAGTGTATGTGGTAACAGTCAAACTCCAGTGCCTCAGTGTATTTTTAGTTTGAAACAATCTTGAAAAATCTTACCGGCATCAGGTGAGATTACTAATTCGGTGTACGGCTCAAGCGCTTTTCAAAAATGAGATATTTTCCATGATATGACAGTGACCCAAGATAGTTCAATCCATATTCATTTAGACTAAAAAGTCCGTAACGCAGGGGATGCGTTACCTAATCAGATTTCTCACATGCGTGGATGACATACTTGTAATAACATCTCGCTATACTTCTAGGTCAAAATTCGATGAGTAGTAGCCGGGGAATAAAACGGTTAAATATCACCCATGGTAAAGATCAGTAAAAATTTCATGAAATCTTTATTGATGAAGTAATCACGCAAGGCATTTGCGCACATCTCGCTTAATAATAGACCGTTGAAACAAAATACGGTACTTAATCTTCGAATAAAATGGTTCATGACATAACAGCTTATTGTTAACATGACATGAGAAGGAGTGGGGGTTTTATGAAAACTGAAAATTAAACCAGATTGAGAGCTAAATGCATTTAACAATATTGATAGAACATTACATTCACAATAAAATTGGCACTATACACATCACGACCCAATGTATAATAACAGAGATATTTCGAATCTTCAAAATTTCTCCCATTTAAATCCCCCCTCCACCGGGTCCGATTTCATCCTTTAACAAACTTGTTTTTAGTTCAACAAGAAAACGTTTTCATTTTACAATTTTTTTTCAACATGTGGTACTACAATACTAAGAAAAGGAGAATTTTTATAAATTTAATACAGTATTATACTGAGTTATTAGAAATGTTAAATAGAGGAAATGAAAATATGGGTAAGTCACTCCTTGAGGTAATATTTCAACCTTTTTTACCTGTGATGAATATTAAATACTTAAATCCTTGTATTTGCTTCATCAGAAAATATCAAAAAGATGCAAAAGAGTCATTATAAGAATGAGCATTTTTATTATTATTAACTTTAATAAATTAGTTGAATATTTGAATAAATTATTATTTTTTGTTTAATTGCTGGTCTCATTGTTTTAAGGGGCCAATGAATAGTCAAAGTGTTAAACGCAAAGAAGAGCCTCAATTTAAAAACTCTCAAAGACCATCAGGCTTCATGTAAAATGCATTGGGTACTATTAAACTCACTCCACCCCCCCCCCCCTCCCGCAAATACCAACCTTTTTTCTGGAGGGGGAGATGCTTTTAGTAACTCACTTTCACCCAACGCGGACTACTAGATTAACAAGTCTGACTATTCATTCTAGAAAATAATTCATTTACTATGATACATATTCGATTTTTAGCAGATTTCCCTTAAGGGAAATCAGCTATTGAGGTTGTACTCATGACGGAATTTTCGAAATTTTTCTTCAAATGTCCATCGATCCTACCCAGGAGATGACGAAAATGATGTCCGTTCAAAACTGTATATATATATATATATATATATATATATATATATATATATATATATATATATATATATATATTTGTCGGTTACCGCTCTAGCGGTCGCAATTTTTGTTTGATCGTTACTAAACTCGATATTTAGTCGTTTTATGTAAAAAGAAAGATCAAGTTCGTTAACTGCTGAAATCGGACCAGTGGGAGGGGGGGGTTTAAAGGGGAGGATTTTCGACAATTCGAAATATCTCCGTTACTATACGTCGGACCGAAAGATTGTACAGAATCAATCTTATTGCAAATTAAATTTACTATAGATATTTTTATATACATTTATTCCCTATCTTGAATATTAACCGAGATATTTGCGTTTGTATTCTGCGTGTGGTCACCAGTAGGCTATGTTCGGACTTTCCGCCGAGAGCTCTGGCGGCCGTTTCGATAACTATTCGTCCCTCGTGAATAGGTTTAGAGGTTAGGTTAACTGTTTTTTGGGGCTAGAAACAACTGGGTTATTACGGCCTAAATAATGTTTTAGGTTTAGAGGTTTCTTACTACTACAGTTGTTATTAGGCAGATTTCTCTATTGTAAAACTTCACGTGGGAAATCTGCTTAGTTTACGCAGCGCCTGCGTGACGGACTTTTTTTTACCTCCTTGCACAATGAAGGGGAAGTATATAAGCATATAATCCAGGAAAATTTTTACTTTGAGATATCAATGGAAATACCCATCACTCAACCTATTTTGGTTAGATTTGTCGTGAGGATTATAGAATTAAATTATTTGTTAATTTAATAACGCCCCCTTTTTGCAACTAAGGCTAATTCTGACGGTTTATCTACAGGTTACCACCCTTTTCTAGCCAGGGTGGCACTCAGGATTGTATTTAACGAATTCCGTCACTAAATAAATTCCTTTGTCCAGGCGGGAATCGAAATCACCACTCGCCACTCTAGGTTTACCTCGCGAGATTAAAGGCAACGCTTTAACTCATATGGCTAACCTGAGCCCCACGACTATAGAGATGTGGTATTTCGCATACCTCGAAAATGTATAGCCTTGAACAGTTGAAAATTGATTTTTCTACTGGTCTCTCTTTCCAGTAACATCTAACTGTGCTTCTTTCGTGCAAAATCTATAAAGGGGGTTTAGAGAACGGCAAAAGAAAAAAAATTCCTTATTTCTCCCTACAGAGATACAGAATATTTGTATATCATATTTTTTTTGCATAAATTAAAAGCATGTATAAATTATGTTTTATGACGGGAGTCTAGTGAGTCTGACAGGCCGTCGGTTTGCCGAAGGACATTGCGTCTCCTGAATACCTTCGACTAGCAAACTGGGCTTAGGTGATATGACCACTGTCCACCGGATCTGACTACAGGAGACAACTCATCTCATGCCCTCCTCGGTTAACGGGGTTGCACATCGAGTTGATGACTCACTGTCACCTTCACTTTGTGAATCTGTCGAGCCCAGCTCGGCGTTGGATAAAAATCTTAAATGTCTATAAGGCCAATCGAAAAAAAAAATCGTTTGATTGTAATACACGATATCATCGTAAGAATGCATTATTTTTTACATATACCCTATTACGATATAGCCCTTCCAATACACCGAATACAAAAAATGTCATTGAACGTAATTTATAGATATTCTGACTATAAACAAAAATGTTCATATATCACCATTTTTTAGACGATTTTCCTTAAGGGAAATCTGCTAAAATTCCGATATCAGGAATTCGTAATAGAACTGGACAACTTAGCTGTATCAAGATGATTGCCTTTATCTAAAATGACCTGTACAAATCTCATACTAAATAAATGTGAATTTATTGAGATTTATTATTCTTACTTACGTGTCTTCGATGCGGTTGATATCTTGCTTTATAACCTTCCTCCACTTTCCAGTTGTAAGGTTACCCTCGTAACCCCAAAGGACGTAGCTCGATACAAAACTTTGAACGTGCTGTCTGGCTTCTTTGAGCGACTTCATAGCGAGGACGGTAAGCGAAGAGTTTACCAGATAAGTAAGGCCTTCCTCCTGGAATAAAAAAATATATATAAACAGAACATTGCCAAATCCTTGAGGTATATAATGGAAAAATGAATAGACTTGGTGAACGAAAAGCAAAATCTGTTACGGCCAGTGTTTAACAGTTATTTCTATGTTGTATCGTTTTAACTAATTTCCTAGCCTGGGTTAAAAATTGACCAAAGCAAACTCGCTTTTATGCTTTACAAGTATTTTTAAATGTGGTAGGAAGGAAGCCAATATTTGATTTATCTTGGGAGGCTTATAATTCTCAGCTACCTTGGAAGTAATTAATATATATGTGCAGATTTTGAAAAAAAAATTCTAAGATTTTTTTTGTCCCAGCTACTTGATTTGTTGACACATAATCAAACAATCAAAGCCGTTACTTCGAGCGGCAGGCTGCCAAAAAATATTGTTAGATGACGAATAGGACGAGGAAGAGTGTCTTGCAATTGTCATTCATCTCTAAAGTCAAGTTAACATTTCCCAAGACAAATGATAAGTTTCCTATTTCCGGACTGCTGGAGCAGAAAGCCGGTTTGGAGAAGAAGAATAAAATTTGCATTCGAAACTAAATGACGTAATGTAAATATAGTATGCAGTATCGAATGCATACAGAAGTGAAATAAACAGTCACATCTACTTAATGGAAAAACGGGCCTTCAGGTGAATTCCAGTCGTTAGAATTGGCATTAAAGCTACGAGGGTTATCTAGAGTTTTATTGTCATTTCATGTGAGAAGTAATAGGGTACTGAACTAAAGAGATACTAAGAAATGTTCTTACTTTGTATAAGACATTCCATTCAGCTAACTGATCAGTAACAGGAATTCCTCTGGCTCGTATGAACAATTTACAAATAAAACTTTCTTTAGCCACAATTAAAAAATCTTTATGTGGGCACCACAGGAATTGTTTTTATCCTATTAATGTAAATAAAGAAAATGTTGTTATACCCCCATTTCATTTGAGATAATTTCAGTTGAAAGTCATATGGGTTATCTCCTTTCCAATGCACCAACAGGAAAATGTAACAGAACATAATTTAAGGATACTCTCATGGCAAACACAAAGGGTTTAAATAAATATTTTGTTTCACAAATTGGTACGGAGAAATTAGCAATTTTCTATGTTATCTAACACCCCCCTCCGCCCACAAAGTCGATTTCGTTCAAAAAGGGAGGTGCACAACTAAACCTTACAACAATTCTAAATATGAAATTTATTTAAGGCTAGACATTTTCTTGTTAAGCGAGCGATAACATATGTCACGCCAAAACTAATGAAAATGAATTTAGGAGAAACAAAAACGGGTAATTCCATTGAAATCTGAAAATATAAATTTTCCAGGTTATTGTACTTCGTTCAAGGAAGTAAAAATGTTTACGATACAATTAATTTCTAAAATGCGTTTTAACAAAATGAAAAATAAACGAACTTGTCAATAAAATCTTAAAAACTAAAATATATGTCACTATTGGAGAAAATTTATGCAAGAGAATACAAAACGTGATTGTAAAAGATTAAAAAGACTTTAGTATCTTGTTCGCTCAACCTTAAGTTCAAAATTGTTCCCTCAAAATACTGGTCCAGAAAGAGAGGAACTTTTGTTGGAGGACAGAAAGTGCTTTTTGAGTTAATCCTTAATCATCAGCTGTTAGTTAGCAGCTTAATACTCCCCTTGGTGAGAATTGGGCCCACACCGGACATTATTACTCAGGAGTCAATCTTCCTAGCTGGAAATTCACTTTGCCTCTTTAACTGACGAGCCAATCAAGAAATGGAATTGAATTGAAACACAGAGAGAATCCATTTATTCTTTAATTAAGACAAGGGTAAAGCAATTATTTTAGATTCCCTCCATCATCAAAAGCTATTTCAATAGGACCCATTTGTCATTTCCAAAAATAAAGCCGCATTGTCTGTTTGTGGGCTGACACTTTTGATGATTACCCAAAATCATCATATCTAGAACAAGGGGAAGCTGATCATGTTACTACTCTACCACTAAATTTTATTTAAAACTATTATTAGTAAAAAAAAATGATTCTTCTTATCCACATTTATCACATATTCTTCTTGTCACATATCTATAAGAGTAATTATCAGGTTTCTGGATATCTTTTGTACAATGGAGCCAATCTGTAAAAAGGCTTACGAGGAATTTTCTAAGTATTCTCTCAGCATCTAATAATACATATTTTTTTGAAATGTAAAATTATATTCCCAGGTAAATTTAAGTATGTTGCACTTTTGTATGTATTTTTAGGGAATAGCACAACATAACATTGACAATAAATCTGACATTCCAATTTGCAGGACATTTTATCAAATATTATCACCTTCTCAACAATAGATATGCGAACAATCATCGTTTGGTACTGAACATTTCTTTAAGATGACTTGATACTATATATTAGGCGCAATGTGTGTCCCATCAGTCAGCATCTCGGAACCATATTATAATATATTATTTAAAATCATTATTATTATATAAAGACATGCCTTCTATAGTCGAAAGCGTTCTGTTGTATTGAAAATAAAGTTTTTTAACATGGTTCTTAATGCACCTTCATCCAACAACTGAACTTATGGATACTTGATTGATTATATAGAGTGGAAACTTTGATCGCACTAACAGGAATAGCGCCTGGGGACGGAGTCACCCGGGTCGTCATGGAACTTCATTCTTCACATAATCAGATGTTGTGGCATGATGTTTTTCAGGAAAGATAATAACGTTTCTGTAAAAGACTAACAACGTACAATTTTCGAAATGGCTGTCCAGAACTTGTGAAAAATAGTAGTCAAGTCATTTCAACGTCCCGTGCTGTGTGAGAGTAATGTATTGCAGAATTAATTATATGAATCCCCGGAGAGGTTCAAACGGCCATAGTATCAATGAGGTTCAAACCGGAAAAAAAATCCACCTAGCTGACTTAAGCTAAGCCGATTTCCTACTTGCTGGAATCGCAAACTGATGTTGTAATCTCACAATCTATTTATCCTCTATAATCTTCTATAATGAGAAACCTGTATAAACAGGACTGAAAATTTACTTTATTTGAGCTGCTTTCTGGCACTATTACTTTATATAAAACCTCATTACTAGGAGTGATATTTAACTGAAATGTGAACATACGAAAATACAAATTCGAGATTAATGTGCGAGTTTGAGAAAGAAGTGTTATGAAAGAGTATGTAGAACATGCGTTAGTGTTATAGCAATGTTATAAAACATTACTCGTTCTATAAGTTTGGTTGAACAACCTTTTTTTGATCCCAAGCTTAATAAAACATAATACACTTCAGAAATCCCTGATTTGTTTTCTAATCCCCGCCTAGTTCGATTTTACCTTCAATAAATTAACCTACAGATTTAAATGAAACGGTTAAATATCGTTATAAATCGAATTGAAATTGGGATTGATAGAGCATATAATGGTCATTGATTACGAATTGTCCTACATTTATCTCACACAGTAAAGGTACAAGGGGCAATCAAAACGTTTAGCTTCTTTTTCTTCTTTTGCTACGTCCTTTGTGCCTTTCAGAGTGGAGGTGTCTCAATCCAGGACAGTCATGCATCACTGTCCCTCGCCAGAGCTCTCATGGCAATCAGACCCTTCCCTCTGTTCTGTCCAAGCCTGGAGATGTATTCTGCCCATGTCGTCTTCCCGTCGGTCTGGCCTCAAAGAACTTCCTAGGATGCCGGTCTTCATGCATATGGCATAGATAGGTGCCATCTCAGCTGTTTCTTTTCAACTTACTCTCTGATTGCTGAGACTCCCAAGTACTCTCGGAGCCGCTGGTTCCTGATCTGATCCATCCGGGTCCGACCGGCAACCTTCCTCAGGTACTTCATTTCTGCGGCTGTTACTCGGCTCCAATGTTTGTCCAGTGGGACCACTTATATATTTTTAGGATCTCATCCATAAATATGATGAACAGCAGAGGACTAAGACTGTCTCCTTGCTTTATACCTATGTCCATGCGAAAGACTTCGGACTCCCTTCCATTTAACCTTACTATTCCTTTAGTGACATGGTAGGTGGATTTTATAGCATCTATTAGTGCTCCAGGAATATTCTTCGCTGCTAGTGCTGCCCAAATTATTTCGTGCCTTGGGACCGTATCGAATGCCGCCTTAATATCAAGGAACGCCAGGTACATGGTTTTCCCTTTTCCCCAGGCCTTTTCTATTATAGTCCTTAGGGAGAAGATGTGATCCTGGGTCAGTCGTTTTGGTCGAAAAGCAGCCTGTTCCTCCTCCAAGTTTCCCTCCACCAGCAGTCTCAGCTTTCAACGTTTTGCAACTAAGCTAAAAATAAAATAGACACGATTCTAAAAATATTTTATTTTTCAACATAATCCCCCCTAACATCAATGCACTTATTCCACCTGTCCTTTAGCATACTGATTCCACGAGGGGGGGGGACTATCTTCTTGTTCTTCAAACCATTCTTCTGTCACTGGTTTCTGGGAATTCAGGTCATCAAATCTTGTCCATTTTGAGAACCTCTTAAAATTTGGGAACAAGAAGAAATCACTGGGGGCTAGATCTAAGCTCACACTCACACACACGACTGCAGTTGAACTCACTGAACCACTTACTGACTGTAGAAATGAAGGGAAATCACGACGATTTTTATTCACAATTCTTTCATAAATTTGCAGAATGTCCTTTACACAAAAATTTAATGACGCTTCGGTACAAACTTGAACTCACTCGGTATTGATATGTTTATAAAGGCACGGTTAAATCTGACTGAACCGTGGACTCAACATTATGGGCAGGTTTACTCTTGATAGATAAATACCAAGAAAAAAAGTAGGGTTAACAGTTTAAAGTTTGTTTACACCTTAGTTGCAAAACTTTTTGATCGCCTCTCGTAACTATGCTTAGAATAATAAGTTTCTTGCTATACTGAGTTATTGTTAATGAGAGTAAGAGTAGGGTTTACTTCTTAGTCGAGAAAAAACGAATAATATATTAATTTTCGCGTTAGAGGAAAACGTAAAAAGCTACAATCCAGCTTTATAGCAATATTACGTAACATTTAATTTACAATTTGATATATCGGTTTAATGTCAAAAATTATCAGTGTATTGAAACATACATGCATTTTTAAAAATAACTAAATATTTTTTTTTTGTTTAGATGTAAATATAATCTGTAATTATGTTAGAGAACGGAAGATGCAAGATAGTTACGGAAACGCTCTAGTTATTGTTATAAGATTTGGAGCCGGGGTATTAGGCCTTTTGATTTTACGTTAATGAAGATTGGTGGTGATAAGGGTTATGACTGTTCCAATAAATACAAAATAAAACACTATGCGCAAGCACTATACGGCTTTCAATTTCCTTAAAGTAATTTCAGCTTGTCGTGTCTTGCATGAGTCATATTGATAACATTGTGAAGAAGTGTACTATAGATATAAGATGAGCATTTTTTGATATTGGGATAATAAAATGACTTCCAGATTAAGTAATAAAAAATTTATGTCTTGGAAAGTCGTTACTCTGAGTCACCCTCACTGTTATAAAAGGAGGTTCCAAAATCTCGTCTGCCATAGTCATAGAGGTGATGTTGTTACGTGTAGATCTATGCATGGCGCACGTTGTTACTGTGATATTGGGAGTGTGGGTGTGTGTATCTGGAGTCAGGAACCTCCAGACGATCCCCGACTGGAAGATGGACGACCTTCTTGAGAGCTCCATGGAAGTTATTAGAAGGAACATTGCCAGGAACGAAATGATAGCCCCGGACTTGAACAAGAGCTGGGAAGTGGGACGTGGTTTTTTCAAGAGCAACCTCACTCTCAGCTGCTCACAAGGGAGAATCAGTGCGTTAGATAAAGTCCTCAGGCTCGGAAAACTGTTCGTGGAGGAGGAAGGAGACGGCATCAGGTTAACTACTTCATTCCTCATAGAGCGCGCTGAAGTTACTTATGAGTTTTGCAACTTCAAGGTGAGTGCCGTCCATTCTATTTACATGTGAAATATCTTAACGAAGGGAGGGTTTTCTTTTTCCAAATTTGTATCGACCATACCTAGAAGAGGCGAAAATGAGTTTAAAATCATTAACATTTGTTCGCTACAGCTCTAGCGATCTTAATTTACGTGTTAAATCTGAAAAAAAATCAAGTTCGTTCCCGCCGAATAACTGTAGTTCGCTCGTACCGTTAGCAACTGGAACTGGAGCAGTGAATTTGCAGAATGTCCTTTACACAAAAATTTAATGGCGCTTCGGTACAAACTTGAACTCACTGGATATTGTGATGTTTATAAAGGCACATATAAATCTGACTGAACCGTGGACTCGAAATTTTGGGCATGTTTACCCTTTATAGATAAACTACCAAGAACAAAAGAAGGGTTAACGGTTTAAGGTTTGTTTACACCTTAGTTGCAAAACTTATTGATCGCCCCTTGCAATTATGATTAGAAGAAGAAGTTTCTAGTTATACGGAGTTACTGTTAATATGAGTAAGAGTAGGGTTTACTTCTTAGTCGAGAAAAAACGAATAATATATTCATTTTCGGGATGAATTCCCCTAGGAATGGGGAATTGAAAATATCTCTGTTACTTTAAGCCTGATCACAAAATCGAATAAATGAAATCTTTTTTGCAAATTTAATTTTCTATATATTTTCCCTCTATCTCGAATATTAACCAAGATATGTGCATTTTTTAGTTTTCAAGTTTCAGTAAACTCCCTCTCATTTATTATTAACTTATATTATATTACTTCCACTCATGTGATTTTACGTAAAGCAGCTGTATCAATGAATATGTCGTGACCAAATTCAATTTTAAGTATTGTTCACATACTTATAGTGGGAAAAATAGATTGTTGGCAGAGGGCATCTGTGTGATATTCGAAGAGGCCAGAAATATGCTTAGTTATCGAGCTTGACGGACTTTTATACCTTTACATTATATTTTAAAGGTATATTTTATGCATATTCATTTTATGTTAACTGCACCTTATAACAATATTTTATTTTAAAGTTAGTTTTATCCATAAGGTTATATCAATGTCAAGGCATATTTTAGACCTATTATTTTTATTCATAAGGCTGTATTTCTTTGGGCCTATACATTTTCATAATGAAATGAAAAGATCAGCCATATTAATTACACAATCTCTTTGCAGGTAAAATTCCTGAGTTCATCCGGCACTTTCAAGGTGACAGTGAAAAATGTAGAAATTGAGACAATAATATTCCTTCAAAAACATGGAAGAAAATGTTCAAACAAGATGGAAAGTCTGGTAGTGAAAGATTTTGGCAAAATCGACTTGGACATGGGGGCCGGGATGAAGAAGCGCCTCAAGAGTTTATTTGCCGAGTATGTGATCAAGAAAAATCATCATCAAATCATCAATATAATTAATGATAACATAAATTACTCAAGCATTAAACCTGTGCTAAACAAAATTAAATTTTGTGAACAATTAATTTAGGGAAATGGAAGTACTTTGTATTTATTTAGTTAATTGAATTTGAAGTTATTATTATTGTTCTTAAATTTAGTGGGGGCTCAGGTTAGCCTTGTGAGTTTAGACGTTAATCTCACATGTTAACCTAGTTCATTTCTCACCTTGGCAATAGGAACTTATTTAGTGACGAATTCTTTAAATTGAATCCTTAGTCCAACCCTGGATAGAAAAGGGTGGTTCCTATAGATAACACGTCCCAATTAGCCTTAAGTAGCACAAAGTGGACATTAGTAAATAACAAACAAATTTAGGGTATTATATTTCTATGTGCAGTATTAATAAGAATTTAACTATTATTTTTTCATAGTCGGTAGTTTCTTTAAGTTAAAAATATGGTTTCATGATGGATTATTACAAGAGCTTTGTAATTAGTTAAAATAAATCATAAAAATGTCTTGTATTATTTAATTTGCCCCTTTGCCATTGCATCCCTCATATTATGTCCACATGAGCTACATCAAAGAGAAATAATTGACTTTTTCTAATATTCATCTACTAAACGAGTATATTCCCAGGTAGCTTGGTTTTTTCTTCAATGGGTTATCTTATTACAAAATTCTATTTAAACTAGAATTTTAATATTTACTATTCTGCTATTCACTAGTGAAAGTACGTTTCATATCTTCTGGCTTTCATTGAATATGTGCATTCTCACTCCGTGCTTGTTTTTATGCTTGTTTCGAAAATGTAATGTAATTATCTTAGATAATTCCTATTGTTTCTTTAACCTTCATTCTTACAATATCAGCTAACCACTGTTAGAGGATCAGCTGTCTTCGTCGTGCATAGACTAGATAAATATACCTTCGAAAAACAACAGGACAATTTAACCAACAAGCAATTACGTTGATTACTCAGTAATTTTCACTATCATTCATCAGGGTCGTCCTTCTTTATAAGAGTAACATATGAAATCTCCAAAAACTTAAACTACTTTAAAGAAAACGTGAGTTTCGCTCAGAATCATGTGAAGATGGAGAATGAAGTACTGAAACAAGCAAGATGGGAGGTAAATAAAGATAGAAATCCAATTAAAGGCAAGGAGAAACGAAACGTACTGTAAGGAATGGTACTGAACAAAGCCAAAAGAATTCATCGTAAATGTATTTGAGGACTAGGCAAACACCTATGTATTTATTTATATTTGTTGTGTCATAACGCATCTTCTGCTGCGTTCTATAGGGTAGATGGATCCATAATGCTTGGATCCAGAGTTTCCTTCAAGAAACTCTTTATCAGTTCTTCTAAACTTGTTTTGAGGGGTAGCTTTTCTTAGACGAGCGTATTTTTTCGCATGTCACAAAGAAGGAATGTTTAGGTAGCCATACAACAATATAGGTATAGAAAAAAGACTGTATAAAAGTGTGTTAGTTTGGTATACACTGCTCCGATCAGTTAGGGTAGCCACCTCTTTTCGTATTTCTCTGCTTGTATGCCATGAAATCGTTGTTCCTTTAATTAGTTAAAGTTTATTCCGAGTTTGTATATTTCATTATGTATGGATTTTGGGAGGATTTAATATATAGGCCACCTTCGTTTATTAATCGTTAAGGAAAGTAATATTGGGTTTGTACTCATGACTCAATTTTTGAAAAATATTTTCAAATGCAAATTGATGCTACCTAGGATAAAACGTCCGTCACGCAGGAGCTACTTAAACTAAGCATATTTCCCCACGTACTGGAAAGACAACGCTCCACCACCATTTCCCGTTTTACCTCAAACTAAGAAACCTAAACAAAATAGACTTTAAAATTTAAGCTGGTCTTGAGTAGTTCTAAAAACATATTGCTCGAATAAGAATATGGAGTTTACTGGAGTTTGAAAATTCCGTTACTATTTAAGTAACAGTAAAACGCGTTGAGCAACATTTGAACATTAAAGAATCAACAAGATTTTGTCATAAAATCTTTCGATCTGAGAAATGGTTGACGTTGAACACATTTCAACTAGACTAGAGTTATGAGAGTATTCCCTAATGAAAAGTTGTCCTCATGTCAGATTGAACATTTACATTCCACCTTGTACCCTTCAGTCCTTCATACATTTGTCCTAAGAATAATAATGTACAAATAACGTCCACTTGTCCCAAGAATGGTAATGTACAAATAACGTACATTTGTCCTTCTAATAATATAATATCATAAAACCTGATGATTTGGAAACCCTGTGCTCTTCACGATTTTTTTCTTCGTTGAGCTGCTCATTGGGCTTTTCTTGACCCTTCCGATTTTGACGCTATAGAACGATGTTGAATCGGGCCATTATCTTGTGGTCGTTGCACAATAGATGGCGGCTTCGGATTACAATAGAGAGCATTATGCATTCAACTGAGTTTCGGAATCTTTGAATTGTGTTGATATTGAACGGTTTTGCTGTCCACCAAGTTGTATCTCGCAAAGTTATTCCTTGTCTGCAAGATCAGACTATGCCATTCAGGAATGATAATAAATTGCATGTGCTTTAGTGGATCATTAAAGAAACTAAGTATTTGTGCGGGTTCTAGAAAACGTTGGAACAGGGGTAGTAAGTAGCATGCAACGAGCTTACAAGTTATATGCTACGAGCGCAATGTGGATTTCGTGTGAACAACTTCATTACTAGATGCACGTGCTAGCATTTAAGGAAAATCAGCTTTTGAGGTCGAACTCATGACGCGATTTTCGAGCTTTTTCTTCAAATGTCCATCGATCCTACCTACGAAGATAAATGACGAAAATGAGGTCCATTCAAAACCTCCCAGTTACCAGAGCGGTAACAAACAAATATATATATGTACTAGCTCAGATACCCGGCTTCGCCCGGGAATTCATTTGAGGGTGAATAGTGAAGGTATTTTATTAGCAAGGCTTTACTTTGCACAACATTTTGACATTTATCCGCCCCAGTATTTAGGGTCTATACCTGTCGTTGCTGTGGATTTGTTAACCCTTAACTGGCCAAGGTGTCTTTAAAGACACCGTTGACACACTCCCAGAGAGTAACTGCTTCTATTCTTACCCCTTTTGGGCCACAGTCCTGTAACCTCCCAAGCATGAGCATATGCAACACAAGTCCATTTATTGTTATTGGAGCTAATTACTAGCAATATACTGAAGAAAATCATCATTGTTTACCACCCTACTTCACAATAGTTGCCAGTGAAGTTTCTAATTCATTAAAATATACGCTATTCGATTTAAATATTAACCAAAATGGGTGAATTAGTTGTAAAGGATTGTATATAAGTTCCTATGTGTTTCATTTTCCATTCAGGAGAGAAATAGAGGCTTAGCAGGGATTTTAATGATGGTGTACTTTAGTTCACCCTGGCCAAATACCAACAAATTTGCCCAAGGGGCATGATTTTATATTATTTCTTAGTTTTACCATTTTAATTAACAGATACGTATAAAAGTCGAGGTGAAACGATTTTTCTCTTTGCTACCAAAATTTAGTATCACCTCTGATGAAGAAGAAAGCGACAATGAAGGAGAAAATGCACACGGATACCCCAAAATGGATGAAGGAAATTTTCAAATTGAAATGAATGAAGTATTGGAACATTTCAATATTGAGGGTGAAAGAGGGAAGAGGATGTTATGAAGAATACGTTGATAACAAAAAGTGTATCAGCATTATTAAATGGTATGACAACAAAGTGTTGACCTTAGTGACATGTTCGTTGCACTTTATAGAACAGGTTACCGCTCCCACAAATATTACATGAACATTTTCAGCTAATAATTGGATTTGGTGGTTAATAACGTATTGCTATTGCACAAAAGGAACACCCTAAAAAAAATGAATTGAAAACAATTTTAAATACACATTGCAGAGGATATTCTGCTGGACCGGCGAGCTAAAAGGGCTAGACACCACCAATTGCAGCCAAGAACTGCTGCAGCTCTCATAGCCGATGCAGCAAGACTTGATGGGATGCACCATTGACAAGTATTCACTACAAAATGAAAGTTCAGACTCTGTCACCAAAATCAAACGGTTGTTTTATGCTGAAAATGTAATGTGAAACTTTGTAAAACCCGTAAAAGGCCCTGTTTTCTTGAATGAATGGAAGGTTTAATGACATTTTTGACGGATTTATATTTTGTTTACAATGTACTTTTTTTTTTATTTTCAACACGTTTCTTATATTACATAATAAATTATTTAATTACATTTTTAGAAACTATTTCAGTTTATTAACATAACTTACATACACCACCATTGATTTACGGTGATTGGCCAGAGTGTACTTAAAGACACCGCTAAGGTTTTAGGGTAACTGGCCAAGGTGTACTTAAAGACACCATGTAATACTTTTGTTCAGAAAAAAAAATAAGTAAATCTATTTAAATAAATATTCTATCTATTTAAATAAATAATCTAATAAAATAAATATTCTATTTATTAGGAACGCAAATAATGTGTTTTTAAGCAAAATTTTCATTTCAAGTCATTTTTTGAGTTCCTGGCTAATTAAGCGTTAATAATATTATTATTATTATTTATTAACGTCCACTTTTTGCAACTTAGGCTAATCGGGACGGGTTATCTACAGGTTACCACCCTTCTCTAGCCAGGGTGGGATTTTAGAATGTTATTTAATGAATTTCGTCACTAAATAATTTCCTTGGCCCAGGCAAGAATCGAACTCGCCACTCTAGGTTTACCATGTGAGATAAAGGTCAACGCTTTAACTCGCATGGCCAACCTGAGCCATAATAATAATAAAATTCAAGGAAAAGACTTCACTGTCCTCCATATTGTCATATTTCCCGTCTCCTGTGCATTAAACATAGATTTGAATTATTAAGGACAAAATATTTACATAGATTTGATTTAATTTTTCCAGGTACCTGGTAGTTCATATTGGAAAGAATTGTGGAGTATATCAATATTTTTACGCTAATTACTTGCTTCATACATTGTTCCCGAAAAAATGTATATAACAAAAGTTACTCTAAATAACAAAATAAACAACTTATGTTAAGTTCATATTGGCCGAAAAACCAATAGGAAACGAAATATCAATATTTTTAATTTCAAGCCTTCCTCATAACCCCCACTCCTGCCCGTCTCTAGAAATGTTGGTATGGCTTGTTATAATGAAAGCGTTTGTGCTAATACATATACCGAGTTTTATTTATTTCGGTTTGGTCTTTTGCCCCAAATAAAATTGTTCACTTCCGCTATAGGTTTTAGCGTATATCTCGTTTATAATTTGGTATACGAAAAAAGTGTATATATCAAAAGTCACTCTAAATAACAAAATAAACATCTTTTGCTATGTTCTTATTTGCTGAAAAACCAATAGGAAACGAAATATCGCTATTTTTGACATCAGGCCTCCCCTATAACTCCCACTCCTGTTCGTCCCAGAGGATATTAATATATCCTAAAGTCTAAGTTGGGTTAGTAGTAATATACATACCGAGTTTCACAAAATTCGGTTCAGCCGTATATGCGTGAATAGGTAACAAACAAACATAATGCAGTTATGGTGTCTATGACATGTGAAACGAGAAGTTATCGTGAAATTTCGCGAAAAAAATCAATGTACAGACAGAGGTTACAATTTTATATATATACCACTCTAGCGGTCGCAAATATAGTTTAATCGTTACCAAATTCGATATTTAGTCGTTTTATGTATAAAGAAAGATCAAGTTCATTAACAGCTCAAATCGGACTAGGGGGAGGGGGGTTTAGAGGGGAAGAATTTTGAAAATTGGAAATATCTCCGTTACTATACAGCGGATCGAAATAATGTATAGAATAAATCTTATAGACAATTAAATGTACTATAAATATTGTTATACACATGTATTCCCCTATCTTGAATATTTTGCATTGTTAAGGTTGTTGGGTATTTGCATTGTTAAGTTTGCAGCCTTCAGCAAACCCCCACTTCTGCTCATGTTACATAAACAATACTCGGTTATGTAAAAAACCCCATCTTTCGAAGCTTGAATACCAAATATTGTTTTCAAGAGACCTTTATTATACGAGATACATGCAAATATGTTCTGGTGTCGCCCCCTCGTCTTAAGGTCTTAGATTACTAAAATTTGATTGATTGAGATAACAATTATTCTGACTCATTATTAAATACAGTACTAGATATAATAAATAGTTCTCAATAAAATTAATATATTATATTCTGTAGTAATTGTTTTTCTTTCCGGTGTTAGGCTGTCCGAACCCCACCCCACTCACCACCCCACCTCCCCGTCTTGAATTCTTGGACTACTAAAATTTGATTGAGGAGCAAAAAATTATTTTGATTCATTATAAATTACAGTATCTTCTGGTAAGAAGTTGGCTGAACTGTTTTTTACATTTCAGATGCTTTCCGTCGGGAGGTTTCTTATTATAGTTTGTATTTATTCACTTAATATTCATGGTGGTGCTGTGTTACCGTTAGCTGTAGATTTATCTAATGTTAAACTTCACGTGGGAAATCTGCTTAGTTTACGCAGCCGCTGCATGATGGACTTTTTTAAACATGGTATAGTGAGGTTATCCTTGCTTATCAAATCCAACTTGGAATTAAAATCCCTTTTAAAAAAATTCATACAGTGCAGGAACAAGAAAACTTACATAACTATTACGAAACGAAGCAGGAGCAATTCACGACCTTAACAGTTCTGAATGCCTCCACGAAAAATGGATGCCTAACATTCATACGAGAGTTGTTATTCGGCTTGATATATCACATCGCTTACCAGATATAAAAGTGGTTGCATGAATAACCATAGTAACTAGGTTGTAAATAAATGGAGCAAGAGTATTACCTTGATGTATTCCACTCCGGGTGGATGTAAAGAAAATTGGAAATTTAATATTAATGATAAAAAGGAACATTTTAGAAAGACGCCTTCAATATCTGAGGTGAAAATGACATACACTTTGATGTTGGTAGCCTGTCAGCGACAGAAATTGGAATCTCACTATAACATTACACAGGTGTATATGAACATTATTGTTGAGTTTGTGTTTGTGTATAAGAAAGGAAGCCATGTTTAGATGTGATTCAAAGAATGCTTGCTCCCTTTTTACATTAAATTCATGTTATACTGAATTCCCATGAAAACATTATCTCATCCTGAATTTTATTGTTATAAGCCTTACAAAGGCCAGTGCGAGAGGGATTGTCATACATGCATTACTCACGCTTTTTTGATCTTGTTACCCTCATAAAATACTCTTATCTCTTTCTTCAAAGCAAGAGAGTATTTTTATTTCTCATTAAGTGGCTTGCTGGAATAGTTAAACATTTTTTTATTGATCGGGTCTTAGTTTAATCTGCTCGTGGTAAAGGTGATAAATAAGGTTTAACAAATACACTCTTTTGTGCTCCTCAAATTATATTTACAAGCGCTTTCAATATTCAGAAGCTAACAAATTAATAACTATGGGGCTAAATAAATTTGTTTATTGTGGTTATTGTTGTTTGTGGGTCTGATGATGGGAGTGCAAGTTTCTTAAAACGCTAATAAATATGGAGTGTGGAGCCTTAAAAATTATTATTTGACAAACTACTATCCCATACTTGAAGATGTATTCCGAGAAGAACGGACGAATGCTAGACAAGGTTGGCCTACAGAAGTCAAAGCTCCCTAAAACAACTCCTTCTAAGAATTAAGTATGAGGTCGATACACCTGGTATTATCGTATTGCTTGCCTGACATGGGGAAGCTCATATGTTGGGCAAAGTGGAAGGAAGTTAAGGCGCAAAGTAAAATAACACCTTTCCACCAAGGCATCGGAGGTACGTAAGCACGTCTTGAAGGAAAGCCACGAAGCACCGTTGAGTTCGAAGTACTCGACCAGCTTGGCAAAGGAAGGAAAATGTATTTGGTGTAACTGTTCTGGATCAGAATGGACATGTTGGATGACAATAATATTAATATTAGGGGGGAGGGTGGCGTGCTCAAGCATGTTCCGTCCTCTGCAGTAGCTGCCTTTGCCCGAGTAGGCTCTCAGTCTCGCCGGAGATGTCGGCTAAATAGATCATATGTTCTCGATCTCCTGTGCATTCTATTGTATACTTAATTTAATAGTTATTTATTTTTTATATATTTTAGTTTAGTTTTTTCAGGTACCGCATTGGTACGGGTTAAACTCTGATTTTAATACGCTTTTACCTTGATATTTGTGTACATATATTTATTTTTAACTTTTTTTAATATGTTGACATTACTTAACTTATACAGGGTTGTGCAGAGGAAACGCATGTTTTTCGAACTGCTAGTACGCGGCAACGGGAGGGGCATTGACCTTGAACAAATGTTGGTAGACGGCTACAACAATGCCGTTTCAGTCGCTATGGAGCGTTGGAGCGTACAACATCGTGTGTTCGTTGTAGAGCAGTTTTTCAGAAACAATGACTCTGTAGTCACAGTGCAACGTCTTTTCCGTCAATATTTTAGAGTTGGACGTCGAGGTGCAGTGCCTGATCGAAATACCGTACTCCGATGGGTTGCAGCGTTCAGAAGTACTGGTTCTGTGATGAAAAAGAAACCACCTGGTCTTCCCCGTTCAGTTCGTACTCCGGAAAATGTTGACCGAGTCAGAACGGCAGTTGTTACTAGTCCTAGACGATCGACTACACGACATGCAGCAAGAAGGACGTCATCTCAAAGACATTATTTTCCGAACCTAAATATGGTATTTAATTTCAAAAACTGCATTAAAAAACCTATCATTTAATACTTGTTTTTATTATTTTCAACCCATTGTATCCCAGTAATTCAATATTGAAAAACATGCGTTTCCTCTGCACAACCCTGTATTATTTATTTATGTTACATGGTTTTCTATAAATGTATTTGCCTCCACCAGCCAGCCCAAATTCCGAAAAACCTGATATGTTTGCGGAGTTCTCTGCCAATGTGTTTGAATGTCTGTCTGTGTGTGTGTGTGTGTGTGTGTGTGTGTGCGTGTGCGTGCGTGTATGTGCGTACGTACATAAAAATGAACAGTATCTAAGGAAAGCCTGGAGCGCTCAGTGTCTTGCAACTTAACAAGTAGTATGAAACTAATCGGTGCTTCATAAAAATATGTAAAATAAGAAGTTACCGGTGTTGGATGGACGGCTAGTACAAGGCCAGACTTCCTGGTGAGGAGAGGGGAGTAGGGGCTGAGTCCGACATGGGGGTGGGGGTGGTAGAATATCAGCGTGGATGATGAAGAAGCCAGGGTGTCCAGCAGCGAAGAGGAATAACGCCAACTCAAGGGGACCAGCACCAAGCACACTGCAACACAATACAATTATCTTATTATTATACAATAATAACGTAATTAATTACAATAACTCATAGTTATTTATTCAATACAAATATTTCCGTTTATTTATTGTGAAGAACAAGAAAGACGTGCCCTTAGACTTCCTTGCCTGTTGGAAATAAGAATTAAAAAAAGTCGATCTACATTTCGAAATATTTGTTACATTCATTAATGTAAACACATTGAAAAGCACCGCTTCATATTTTCAAAAACATTGTATTTATAAAAGATAAAACAAATTGCTAGTATCGTATAAAATAACTGCTGATGATATTCCCAAAAACATGAAATGTAAACAACATTATGAGTTTTAGTATCGCATAAATGGATGGGGAAATATATTTTCCATTTCCAAAATTTTATTGTACCTAATAGACAGTTTTACACAATAAAAAGTTTTTATTTTATGGGATTTATTCTTTTCTGTCAAATTACTCTCATACAACTTAAAAATATAATCTTAAATTAATTTTCAATCAACACACTAACTGAGAATGTTGTAACTTCCTACGATTAGTACTATGAGATTTAGTAAATTATTTAAATATCTACAGCAAGTGAAATCAATGAAAAATTCCTACAACCCTCCATTTTTCTAATTATAAGATGGAATACTTAGTCATATAGTTTAGGATGATTAACGGAAGTGAAACTACAATCATTTAGCAACGGCAGAATTACCTTAAATAATTTTAAGAAATACTTTAATATTATTATTAAAACCAAATTGCTGTTAACATTGGAGTGATTTCAAGTTTTTTAAGAGTACCATTCATTATTATTCAATAGGATTACACCATCGATTCTATAACAATTTAATGAGCTGTGTCCGTGACGCAATGTTTGTCACCGTCTACTTTTGTTACTATTCTTCCGTATTTAACGGTTCCAACGAAACATCAATTTATACAATGTATTTATTTAATTTTTGTATTAAATTATGACAATATTGTATGATTTTACTATCCTTACTTACGTATAAAATACGCTGGGGGTTAAGAAAGTAAAAAAAAAACTATTAAACTAATTAAAAGTATGAAACTATAACCCATTTACTTGCCAGGTTACACTTAGTTACATTCTTCAAGGAATGAGATCCATTGATAATGATAACGCTTGATTTGAAAGCACTTTTTCGCAGTTCTTTACTGAAATAAGTATTTGGGATCTTATAATTTATGTCTTTCAACTTCCAGGAGATATATCGAATATAGATATAACTCCTAGAATACTTTAAAATGGTTCTATCAAATATTGAGTGGCTATACAGTTTGTCTCGTACATTCACAAAATGTATATAAAATTGTTTTGTTTACCATTAAAACGATTTTTAGAATGAATATTTCGGGAAAAAAATATTCTTCGTTTACTCTAGAATGAGCATTTTTGGTGGATTAGAACAAACTTTCATTATCTTATTTTGCTTAAAATAGGTTTAAGATTATTCCTTTGTAATGTAGTTTTAACTCTATAGTTTAGCTACGAAAATTGTAAAGGCGCACCCCTCCCCCCGACTAAATGATTTCTGTTGCTTCACACAAGCGCTCTGGTCGGGTGATAGTGAAACAATTACTTTTTCACTCACATTCATGTGACTTTTAGCAGATTTCCCTTAAGGGAAATCGAAACATTTCTATATATATATATATATTTGTCTGTTAACACGCTAGCGGTCACAATTTTTGTTTAATCGTCACCAAACTCGGTATTTTATCGTTTTATGTAAAAAGGAAGATTAAGTTCGTTAACGGCTGAAATCGGAATAGTGGGAGGAGGGGTTTAGAGTGGGGATTTTCGAAAATTCGAAATATCTCTGTTACTATATGTTGGATCGAAAAATTGTATAGAACCAATCTTATTGCAAATTAAATTTATGATAAATATTGTTATATACATTTATTCTCTATCTTGAATATTAACCGAAATATTTGCATTTTTATTAAGTGTAACGGACGAGCTATGGTTCCCGCTAGTTCGGCAGTTTTCGTAACTGATCGGCACTCGTATGGAGATTTCTCTATTGTATGACTTTACATGGGAAATCTGCTTATTTTACGCAACCCTTTGTGTTCGTAACTTAGTTTGTCGTAGTCCATTGCAAACAGCTTATAAAAAATATAGTTAAATTGCAAAAATGTGTAGGCAAATATACCCGTGGAAATGTGAAATGAAATAATTATAACGAATGAGTATTTCGGAATGAAATATCGAATCTTCATTAACACTATTTTATAAAAATAAAATACAATACTTAATTAGTTCAATAGTGGAGAATGGAGACAAGGTCACGTATCTTTTCATTATACTGTTAAAATAACATGTGTTTTCAGTGTATCGTTTGAGTACGCAAAGTGATACTTTTCTTTACTAGTACAGAAAAGTAACAGCTGTTATTGGAATATTCCTCATTATACTATCATTCATTGTATATTGCATACTTACTTAACCTGTATTTATTAAATCAAAACAATGTTTAATAATAGTGTGTGTTCAAATATTCCGGAAGATATTTTAAATGAAGCAAACATAGCTGTTAGTGAATTAATTCCGAAGAAATCCGGCCATAAGTATGAAGCTGAGTATAGTAACTTCTTTGAATGGAAAAAAAGAAGAGAAGTCGGAGTATTTTCTGAAGAAGTAATACTTTTAGACTTATCAAAACATTATAGCCCACCTACGTTATGGTCTAAATTTTCTATGCTAAAATCCTGTTTATTAGTAAGAGACAATATTGATGTAAAAAATTTTAGTAAGTGTTATGCTTTTCTCAAGAGAAAAAATGTGGGATACATCCCGAAAAAATCCAAAACATTAACGTCAGATGAGATATCCTTTTTAGAGTTGAAAAAGATGTATGTAGTAGAATGCACAACAAACAAAAATTTGTCAATAATTAAGCAATCAATACCGCAAAAAGGTATTGATATAAGTAACAATAAAAATTGCACAATAAATATTAATTTTAAATTATAGGTCTATTGCCTATTCTATTTATCTGTTGAATAACCTTTGCAGTTTAATAAACATATGTTTCATATTTTAGAATTCATATCTTTATCTTCTGATTTTTTTATAAGAATAAAAATATTAAAATATTTACCTTATTTCCTTTTAAGAATAGGTACAGTATTATGAAAAGTCATTTTCAACATACGCAAAGTATCTTTTCTGTACTCGGTCTTATTCCCGAACTCAGCTTCGCCTCGTACGTGAAATTCGACCTCGTACAGAAAAGATACACTTTGATACTAGTGATGAAAATAACTATTCGACGAAAATAAGATGTGACACAAAAATGTCTAGACCCGAGAAAATATGAAAAATCAAAGTGAAAAGATAATATTCCCAGTGGAGTTCTAGTTTATCTTTGAAAAGGATGGCTACTTTTAGCAGAATCAAGGGAAATCAGCTATTGTGGTCGCAGTCATGTCACAATTTTCAAAATGTTTCTTCAAATGTACATCGATCCTACCTAGGAGATGATGAAAATGAGGTCCGTTCAAAACTGTATATTTGTCTGTATGATTGATCGTTATAAAACACGATATTTAGTCGTTTTATGTAAAAAGAAAGATCAAGTTCGTTTATGGCTGAAATCGGACAAGGGGGGGGGGCTTAGAGGGGGAGAATTTCGAAAATATTTCTGTTACTATACGTCGGATCGAAAAAATATTTATAATCAATCTTATAGCATTAAATGTACTATAAATATTGTTATATGCACTTATTCACTATCTTGAATATTAACCTAGATATTTGCATTGTTAAGTTTTCAGCCTTCAGCAAACTCCCACTTCTACTCATGTTACGTAAACAATACTCTGTTATGTAATAAACCACATCAATCGAAGCTTAAATACCAAATATTGTTTTCAACAGACGTTTCTTATACGAGATACATGCAAATATGTTGTGGTGACCCCCCCCCCTCCCCTCTTATGTTTTGGACTACTTAAATTTGATTCATTGAGATAAAAATTATTCTGATTCATTATGAATTACAGTACTAGATATAGTAAATAGTTTTCATTCAAATTAATACGTTATATTCAGATATATTACAGTATTTCTTTTCTTTCCGGTAAGAAGTTGGCAGAACTGTTTGTTTACATTTCAGATGCTTTCCGTCGGGAGGTTACTTATTATCGTTTGTATTTATCCACTTAATATTCACGGTGGTGTTCTGGTACCGGTATGTAGATTTATCTATTTTTAAACTTCAAGCGGGAAATCTGCTTTGTTTACTCAGCCCTGCGTGACGGACTTTTTGGTTCATATATTGAGCGTTTGTAACCGTAAAAACTCAAAATATTTCTTGGGATCATTTATAACTGAGAGTATTTCTCTACCATATGATATTCTGGTAGAAATAGCTGAAAAGGATGCAGGGTACAGACAAGACTTACTTTTTCCTAAGCTGTAGGGAATGCTGTGAACTCGAGGTCTTCATAAGAGCAAAGAAATCTCAGACTTCCACAACAATCTAATCTGCTATTTATTTTCTTCAACGGCTGTCAGAAACCTTTATTTTTACCCCATCTTTTTTTACGACGCTGAATGACTTGCTCTGTTTTTACACGAAATTCCAGACTCGTGTGAAGACAATTTAGATCCCCCCCCCACCCGCCTTCTGTTTTTGCATCAATCACAGACCGAGCGGCTGGAAGGATTTTTAGTATCTGAATATTGTAGATATTGTTTAACACACATAACTGGTTAGGTTCAAGTCTCGGACTGAAATATATTTTATCTAAGACGATAGTGTGTTATTAAGAAAATGTTTTTATAACGTAAATAATATTGCTACTAATTGGTTATATATAGTATTATTTATTTATTAACGTCCACTTTTTGCAATTTAGGCTAATCGGGACGGGTTATCTACAGGTCACCACCCATTTCTAGCCAGGGTGGGATTTTAGGACGTTATTTAATGAATTTCGTCACTAAATAATTTCCTTTGCCCAGGCGAGAATCGAACTCGCCACTCTAGGTTTACCATGTGAGATAAAGGTCAACGCTTTAACTCGCATGGCTAACCTGAGCCCCTAATTATTAGTTTTAAAAGTCACATGAGCTACGTAAACTTATAAAATTTCCCACTTGCTGGAATGACAAATTAGTGATCTCATCTCTCATATTCTGTATTTCTAAATAATAATCCCGTGAGCAAAGTGGGGGTTAACTTAAGTCTGAAAAAAAGAAAGAACGAATAACTCACTTAATATTGGAGTCACGGAAAACTGTGTAGAACAACAATTGTAGACTACCAATAGTTTAACAAAACTGGTCCCAACTCATAAAACGAAGATATTTTCCCTCTATTCCTCGTCCAATTTCAGCCATTAACGAGTATGAACTTAATCGAATGAACCTTTTTATTATCGAGTGGTATAGATAAAATAAAATTAATAGAGTGATGTTCGAACAATCTTAATTGATGACGTCGTCACACAACGTTGTTGCAAGTATCTCAAATCTTTAACGTCTGTTGGAAGCAATATAACTCATTTCTGACGATTAATATTCCAGAAGAGAGGGTACAACAACATATACAGGAAAGTCGATTTGCAATAAGATTGTTCTATTCAAATCTCGGAATTGATATTCAATAACGGGGCTATTCCAAATTTTCCTTCCCCCCTTCCCCTGGTTTGATTTAAACCATTAACGAGCTTGATATTTGGTTTTACATAAAGCCATTAAATATCGAGTTTGGTAACTATCAAATAAAGGATGAGTTAACAGACACGTTTATACACACACACACACACACACACACACACATATATATATATATATATATATAATTTTGGTCCTCATTTTCGTCATCTCCTATGTAGGATCGATAGATATTTTTGGAAATGTTTCGAAAATCGAGTCATGAGTACGACCTGAATAGCTGATTTCCCTTAAGTAAAATCTGATAAAAATGCATAAATAGGGACGTCAGAACGTAATTTGATATTTTCAATTTTTGGAAATATTTTCGTGTTTCACAATATATGATGTATCTACCTGGAAAGTCTGTATAAAAACAAAGTCAGTTAATACTCTTAAAACAATCTGTTTTTGTATCCCTTAAGGGAAATGTGCTAAAATGAGAGTCTATTGTAAAATTTCATTACTTATTGTAAAATTCCCCAAAGAATCCATTTTTCTAGAATGGAGTTCTGCTTTTACTGAATGCATCTTCATGAATGTTTATGCTCCTATTACAATTTGTTCATTTTATTCTCTTACAACAATCAAATAGTTGTGAACAATCTGTGGTTGTATCACTTAAGGGAAATCTGCTAAAATGTGAGCCTACTGTACAATTGTAATACTTAAAGTCAAATTTCCGAAGAATCCATTTTTCTACATGCATTGATTTCTAGTTGCACTCTTATTGAACGCATCTTCACGAATGCTACGAAGTAAGTACCAGCAATAGAGAACCCTAATTGGCAGCAATGCAGTGTTAGCTCACACACCTGCTGACATCAATTTGAATAGAGATCCCACCTTGACCTTTACACAAATATATTCATCCCAGGTCCTGTCCTACCCCACTACTCTACCTTAATAACCTCATCTCCTTAATGGTTCTCTCTCTCTCTCTCTCTCTCTCTCTCTCTCTCTCTCTCTCTCTCTCTCTCAATACACAATTTTGAGCAGGTAAGTCTTCAGGAAATCAGCTTTTCATGTTGTACTCATGACTTGAAAAGTTTATTCGTACATAAATATATCTATAAATACTTTGCTATTTTTAGCAGGATATATATTTCCCCGAACCAGGAGGAGGTGGGGGATTAGAAAGTGGAAAAATAAAAACAATCTAAATATCTCTATTATTATGCCAGGATGAAAAGTGTGATATAACCAACCTCGTTGGAAAATCAATTTCCTCCAATAGTTACCAGTAAAATATTTCTCCAACGCTAACATTAACCGAAATATTTGCATTTTTCCATTTCCAACTTCCTTCCCAATCCACTCTTGCTCATATGAATATTTTACAAGGAGGAACTGAGTCACTAAGCTTCCCATGCACAGCTTAAGTTTTGATTCTCGTTTGCACAAGAATTGTACTGGAGAAATAGAGAATATATGGTGAGATGAAAATAACAGCGTCATATGAGAAACACTCGGGAACTGCATAGTTTACACAGCCAATGCATGAGGAATTTTTCATTTAAATGTGCATTCTTTAAAAGTGTCCAGGGATTCTGCTTACTTATCATATTGTTTCAAACTACTGGAGGTAATACTTTTCCAATTTATATCGTGGGTTTCTCCTATCTCTTTATCTCCCACTTTCTCTCCTTTTTTGTTAACCGCCAATCCTTTTTGCCAGAATTTTTTATCAATCTCTTTTTTTTTTAAATGTTTGCTACCATAAATTTAATTTATACAACAGATTCAGCCCTTTCTACTAAATAAGCACAAACAGTTTCTATAATGTAGTATTCGGAGGGGACAGAATATATGCAAAACAAAACTTGTAGGGCACCCGCAATCGGAATTCCGTTGTCGACCCACTGCGGTACTAAGTTTAATATTTACTTAGAATTTACATAATTTGCGTTAGCGAAAATCAGAAGCTTATATTTGAGTTAAATAAATTATTCCGATTCGAAGTGTCTTTTCAATTTAAAAACCCATTTAGAAAGACATATAGAGAACAAAGTATAGTCACGTTTTAAGGGTATTAAGCCATAGGCTGAAATAGATTTATAGACTAATTATAAGAAGTTTGTCTTCTCATAATTAACCTATTAGATAAAATAAATTATCATTTTATATATGTAACCGCCAGCCCATTACATAATGCTTGGTTAAATATGCCTGATGTAGGAGCAATGGAAGCTCCAAAAAAACGTTACCACTGCGGTGGGCAATTTCAAAAATTCAATCTCTTTGCAAATTTGTCTATAAATATTATTATAGACATATTTTATCTGTCATGATTATTAACAGTGATATTTGCATTTTTTTGATTTTCGATCTTAAGTAAAACCCCACTCCTACTTATGTTATAATATTAATAAGCTTCTATATCATGAACCACTTTATCGGATGCCTAAGCACCAAATAACGTTTTCATTGAACTTTTACTGTGTGAAGAACATGCAAATATGTTGTGAATTAACCTTATCAATTAAGATTTTACGTCCTTAACTGGAAAATGTTTATTACATCTATACCATTCTTGATATTTAACAGTTTGACTGCCCATTCCGCCTCGGGGCATGAAGCGCGGCGAAGAGGGGATGCCCGTCACGCCAAAGGGCGGGAACGGTTCATACCGCGTTCCACGAGTTAGTGTGACTCGCATCTGCCTGAGAGCGTTGTATCGCACGGGCGTCGCGCCAAATTTAAAATTTTGCTAACGCTCTCGGGCATGATGGGTACCTAAGATGGAAATTCCTTCCTAGGTGCCCGTCACGCCCAAAGGAGTAATTTTTATTTCCTCCCTTTTTTAACCCCCACATTAGATTTGCAACAAATATGATTGGTTTTTTAAAAATATTTATGCATTTTTCAAGTCAAATAACACGAAAAATGTAATGGGCCTCCAACCAAATTCACTTATTTTTGTGGGCAGTCAAACTGTTAATTGTTTTATTTAACATAAAGGGCATATTAGTTAATGGCCGAAACTGGACGAAAAATAGATGGAAGGGAGGAATACGCAAACTCATATCTCTGTTATTATGAGTCGTACTGGAAAATGTCTTTAGATTTTCTGTTATTCGTATTTTCTTGTTTTAACCCTTCACTAAACCACCACTTCTACTCATCGGATGTTTATTAAGAAATTTAAAATATATAGTGAGATAAGATCAATAGTTATGAGGAATCTGTTTAGTTGACGCAGCCCTTGCGTGACGGATTTTTGTATTGATGCACGAGCCACTGGAACAGTAAGCCACAACACCCCAACTCGTGTGGTATTAATTAACTCATTATTATTTTAATTTCATCATTTAATTCATATGGAAGCTTTGAGAATCTTCATTGACATGGCCTCTGTGGAATTGCTTTCTAAATCCATATTCATGAAGATGATTGCAGTTGGCCCAACTATGCTTGATTCAAACAGCCTTATGCAGTCCAATTTTTTTTTATATTATATTTATCTTTTAAGTAAGAATAGCGTGGTGTGGGAATATATTTGAACAAGGCTCAATTTTGTGATTAATAGGCAGGTTGACAAAAATGAGGTCCCTGCTAGAGAATGGACTAGTCAGAGGATGAATCCTTCTTGGAATGAAAATTTGCCCAATTCGTATTCACTCCTTGTAGGAGTTCATTGAGGAAGAGAAGGTATATAGTGCCTTCTATAAATAGAAAACTTCCAAGACTTATTTGGGATTTAAATATCAGCATCAGCCGCCATCCTGAGACTTCCTGTAAAGGCGAGGGATCCTCAAGTGGTGACGGTCTTGAGGCAATAGATATGCTAATCCTTGGAGAAGAGAAGGGATGAGATCTAGGCTGTGTAGAGGTGCCTCCAGCACACATGTATGGAATACATAGGGGGCTTTTTCCATACGGAGCAGCTGTTCTTTGTACCAGCACCATGCCTCTTTACAAGCCTGAGCTTTTTCTGAATGGCCACTATCTGGAACAGACTTCCGTCTATACCTATGCCCTCCCTAATGAGTTAACTTAAATGCTCTCTCTCTTTCTAAACATCACCTCAATTCAAAATTAACGAAGGTACTCCTCCATACATAATACTTTTAGCAGATTTCCCGTAAGGGAAATGTTCTGGGAATCCCCTTGATCGGGTGACCCCCCACCCCCTTCTTAAGTTCTTGAACTACTAAAATTTGATTGATTGAGATCAAAAATATTCAGATTTATCCATTGTTAAACTTGACGAGGGAAATCTCCTTAGTTCAGGCAGCCTCTGCGTGATGGACTTTTTGATTTACACAGGTTAGGTTAGGTTGCGGGTTTATGGGCATACAACTTCTAGGTTATTCCGCCCTTCAGCTATAGATGTTTATGTCAAGTACGTAGTATGTAGAAATTAAGGTTAAGTGTGAAGTTGGATGGAATTGTTTTTATTTATTTATTTTTATTTATACTTATTTATTTATTTTATTTTTATATTATATATTTATTATTTATATTTGCTCCCTGGTTTGTTAGGAACAGCCAAATCCACAGGGAATCGGAGAGTGCTCCTAATTCAGTTCACATCATACATCTAGTAAGGAAATATCATGCCTGCCTTCCGATGTCAAGTGGAGCCACTCATTACAATTTAGGTGTAACTGCTGAAGGACGACTACGTCCGAGACTGTACCAAAATATCTTAATTTTGTAAAAAAAAAAAAAAAACATGTAACAGTTTGTGTATAAAAATAAAATGTTCTTTCTTCTTCTTTCTTATTTGTATTTAACCGCAGTTCTTTTATATTCTTTTATTCAATATACTTAAGCACTATTTTTTTAATACTACCATAGTTTTATAAACTAATATAATAATGGTTAATCACAAAACTATATATGGCTCCTCACAATTTTATTTCTTTTAAACGCTGAGCGCTTTCGGGGACTAAATCCCCATCCTCAGAGCTACAAAACAATGTAACACCATAATTAGGAGTCTAAAAATCAGTTGTTAAAAATAACAACTGTTTTTGTTATATGACCAATTATGTAAACATTTTTAACAACTGATTTTTAGACTCCTAATTATGGTGTTACATTGTTTTGTAGCTCTGAGGATGGGGATTTAGTCCCCGAAAGCGCTCAGCGTTTAAAAGAAATAAAATTGTGAGGAGCCATATATAGTTTTGTGATTAACCATTCATCACCCTCACCACCAGCTAAAAATAAATATAATATAATAATCTTATAAATCTTATCTATCTTTTTATCTTATTTAATCTTCTTCTTTGTTTTTTAATTTTTATATATATATATATATATATATATATATATATATATATATATATAAAATTTCATTTAATTATTTTTTTTTTAACTTAAGCAGTATATTTTAATGCTATAAACTAACATAAGGATCTTATAAACTAATATATTTAATCATGTAGGTCTCTTTTTATTTACGTATATTTCATATCTTCATTGTTTGGTAAGATAATGTTGTGTGTCATATCATGTTGCAGAGGTTGGTGTCCCTTAATATTTTTATCATTTTTTCAATGGACTGCAGATGAGTCTTGCAGTGCCACTGTAATCGACCGGGACACTTTATAATTTTTGAAATATCTTGTGAATTTTTGACAGTCTTCTATTATATGTTGGATCGTAAGGAGGACTTTGCATATTACACATATTGGTTGAAGTTGTTTCATTATTAAATGGATATAAGTGAGATTGGTGTGTCCAATCCACATCCTGGCCACAGCTACTTCCTTCCTTCATTACATTACATACATTTCTAGGGGTAATATTGTATTTTGTATGAAATAAAAAGTCTTGGATTTCAGAGGACCATGAGACTTATTGGTATGATTCTTTCTGATATGTTATTCAAGCATTCTTTCTGTCACGATTTTCAAGTTCCTATCTGCAGAACTACTCCTAGTCAAATTACCAGAGTCTAATCCATTCTGCATAGAGATCCAAGATTTCTGTATGAGACAATCTGGCAAGTCCAGTAGACCATTCAATTGCTACTGTTGCTTGAGTCCTATTCGGCGCTTTGTATTTATCCTTTAAAAGTTAAGACCGTAATCACTGATTAAGTATAACCATGGAACATACTAGTTTTAGCAAATTTCCCTGAAGAAAAATCAGCTATTGAGTTCAAACTCATAACACGATTTTCGAAAACATTCCTTGAATATCCATCCAACGTACTTAGTAGATAACGAAAATGATGGCAGTTCAAACTTATAGACTGGTTTCAACGATAATTTTGTTGACTACAAATTTTATGCCTCAGCAGTTTTCAATAAAATGTGCCGTTTCTGAAATAAAGATTCATGCACTTTACGGCTCAGGAATGCGTCAAATCGAAAAATTCACCGATACAAACTCGTTTTAGAATTTGATTTTCTTCAAGAACCCGCCATAAAAAGTAGGGCATTCCATTCGAAATTCCAAAGTTATGGCCGATGGAAAAGTTTTGGAGAAGGTTACGAGGTTGAATATGGACTGAAAGGATTTTTCAGGAGTCCCAATTAAGGCAGACCAAGTTTCAGCCTTGTATTCAAATAATTGGAGATTTTAAGGGGGTGGTGGCACGGGAAGTTGGGACACCCTGTATATATATATATATATATATATATATATATATATATATATATATATATATATATATATATTGTTCACGGAAGAATGGAGTCCGAAGGGCATCTCCCTATACTTATTTTTATGGGAAGCCTCATCGACCCCGAAAGAAGATTCAAAATATGTGTGTTATTATGAGTTGGATCGAAAACTTGTATAGGAGCTATCTCCTAATAAATGTTGTTATATACATTTATTCTTTATATATATTTATTTTGTATCTTGAATTTTAACCGAGATAGTTACATGTTTTAGTTTTCAACAGCCATTACTACTCATGTCAGAATAGCAATACACTTTTATATTATGAAGCACTTTATACTAAGCTTAATGACCTTTATTAAGCGAGATACATGGAAATTCATTGTATGATGAAATCAATTAAGATGTTATGTTCTTGTTTCGAATATGTTTATTTCATCTATGCAGTGACTGCCTCTACTGCATGGATGGGTTCAAGAGCGGCGGAATTGTCGGGAAAGCAATTCGTTGCTTTCTCGAGGATTGTGGGAGGGGCAATTCCTACCAGGATGAGGACTTCCCGGGGTCAGCCGGAGCGGAGGAGGAATGCCACTTGCCGAGCTGGGTGTGACTCCCTGGAGACAATGGCCCACATCATGAGCATCTGCCCATGTACTCGCAGGCTAAGGATATACCGGCACGACGAGATATTGAGATTTGTAAGGCGGGGTTTCATCATGAGAGGGTGGCACACGTGGCATGAAAATGTTTTTATTACCCCACAGAGTAAATTTAGGCCAGCCTTGGTAGTGGAGTATAAAGGCAAGGCCGCTATTATTGATGTACACGTGGTCACCGCGGCGGGACCCTTGGAAGTCAGCTTCTTTAGGAAGAGAAGTAAATATGATCAGCTGGAGTTGAAGGTGGCTGTTGCCAAGCTCGCTGATGTGGAGACAGGCATGGTGAGGATTCTGCCGGTAACCCCTGTCTTACAAAGGAGTTTGGTGCAAGAAGAGTACAGATGGGCTGCGAGAGCTGGGTGTGAGTCAGGCTACACTGGAGTGGATCACCATCAAAGTGCTCAGTGGAACCTGGTTCGTGTGGGCCAAGTTCAGTACCTTTTCTCGAATCTTCAGGGCAGCTGCCAGACCAAGAGAAAGTGTATGATAGGCTCGGCAAGTATGGTGGAAGGGTCCCGAATCTATGGTGTGTTCATTTCAGGATGAACTGTGGAGCGACGCTTCGGCCTAGAAGTTGTTGATTGTTATTTATTTATTTAAGTATGTTTTTTTTTTTATTTATTTATTTTATTATTAAGAGGTTTTATTTTTTTTATGTATTATATTTCTATATGTTTCATAGTTGGTAGTTTTAGTTTTAAGAAGTTGTATTTCTAGGAGGAATGTTTTGTTTTGTCTTTTGTATTTTTTTAATTTTTTTTTATGAGTGTATTTATGGTTAGGGAGCATTGTTTTAGACAAATATGTATGAGGTTTTTTTTTTGTTTTTGTTCTCTTCTGTTTTATTAATTTTCTTTTACTTTTTTTTTTTTTGAGAGAGAGAGCTTTGTGTTAGGTTAAGACAATGAACTCCTTTTTGGGTGCTAGCACCTTTTTTATAATGTCCTTTAGGGACATCCAAGGGGTTAGGGGACCCCCTTATTAATTGTGTCTTTTATAAACTATTATAGGTTAGTGGACTTATATTATTGTTATTAGTATTGTATTGTTCTATCTTTTTGAAATGTATATAAAACCCAAATAAACAAGTAAATAGTTAAATCCAAAACTTGTATAGGAGCTATCTCCTAATAAATGTTTTTATATACATTTATTCTTTATATATATTTATTCTGTATCTTGAATTTTAACCGAGATAGTTACATTTTTTAGTAACAGCCATTAGCACTCATGTCAGAATAGCAATACTCTTTAATATTATGAAACACTTTATACTAAGCTTAATGACCTTATTATGCGAGATACATGGAAATTCGTTGTATGATGACATCAATTAAGATGTTATGTTCTTGTTTCGAATATGTTTATTTCATCTTAACCATACTCGACAAATAACCGTTTCAGTAAACACTAAGGTCATACTTTTTATTGGCAGACTTAGTGAAAGTATAATTCGAAAATTCAAAATATTTCCGTTATTATGAGTGGATCGTAAAATGTTGTAGAAGCGATCTTGTTAAACTCTTGATGGTCTCCAATTTTCGTTCTATGCATTTTTTCGTAGCTCAAGTATTAAGCGAATTATTCGCGCTTTCTCGTTTTCAGCCTTTAGTAACCCTTCTCTCTTCCCAACTCACCCTCTTCTACTCATCGGTTTTTTCCCTGTACAAATAGAGAATATGTCGCAAGAGGAGACCACAAGTGTGTTATACAACACATGGGAAATATTTTTAGAATACGCAGCCCCTGCGTTACGGTCTTTTTACTTACACATGAACTTACTGTAAGTCCAACATCTACTAACCATAGAACGAGAGCCGACTTATCTGCAAATATGTTATCTAGAATTATATTGTGTGTTTTTCCCATATGAAATGGGAGGAGGATTGTTATTTGTGCACTGCCTCATTACACGCTGGAGCTTTTCTGCTGGAGTTTTCATTGAAACAGACTTTTCATCTATGCTACGGACCTAATGAGCTTATATTCTCTCTCTCTGTCGGTCTGTCTGTCGGTCTCTCTCTGTCTGTCTGACTTTCTCTCTTTCTCTCTCTCTCATTATACTCGTATCTATCTACCGATCTCTCACGGTATCTACCGACAGATTTGGCAATAATATTTTATTTCTTATTTTTAAAAAGTCCGTCACGCAGGGGCTGCGTAAACTAAGCAGATTTCCCTCGTGAAGTTAAGTAAAAGATATATATATATATACATATATATATATATATATATATATATATATATATATATACATACTCATTACACAACACCACCGTGAATAAATACAAACGGAAATATGAAATGTTTCGGCCAATTTCAATAACCTGCCTACAGGAAGCGTTAGGTTAGAAATGTAAACAAACAGGTCTGCCCGCCTCACCCTAGAAAGAAAAACATTGCTGAAATATATCAGAATATAACATATATATCTAGTACTGTAATTAATAATCAGTCAGAATAATTGTTATCTCAATCAATCAAATTTTAGTAGTCCAAAACCTTAAGACGAGGGGGGGGGTCACCAGGACATATTTGCATGTATCTCGTATAATAAAGGTCTCTTGAATACAATTTTTGGTATTTAAACTTCGAAAATTGTGATTTATTATGAAGCAGAGTATTCTTTATGTAACATGAGTAGAAGTGGCGGTTTGCTGATAGCAGAAAACTGAAAAATGCAAATATCTCGCTTAATATTCAAGATAGTGAATAAATTTATATAACAATATTTATAGTATATTTAATTTTCAATAAGATTGATTCTATACAATTTTTCAATCCGAGGCAGAATAACGGAGATATTTCGATTTTTCGAAAATCCTCCCCTCTAAACCCCCCCCCCTCCCACTGGCCCGATTTCAGCCGTTAACGAACTTAATCTTTCTTTTTACATAAATCGACTAAATGTCCAGTTTGGTAACGATTAAACAAAAATTGCGACCGCTAGAGCGGTAACAGACAAATATATATATATACAGTTTTGAACGGACCTCATTTTCGTCATCTCCTGGGTAGGATCGATGGACATTTGAAGAAAAATTTCATAAATCGCGTCATGAGTACAACCTCAAATCTGCTAAAAAATCGCCTCTCTACCATATCTCTTTGTGAACAAGACGTAATTTTGAACGCAACTTGAGATACTCAGCCCTTCTTTTTATATTAGAAATTCCAAAAAGGTCCAAACGTTTTACAATTAAACGAAAAGATTCGAATGGAGAATAACTGTGTTCCGTCACTGCAATGGTTCTGACTGATTCACGCGTATATTAAAACAGATGTCTATAACGTGTAGTACAATTGGTGTTATTGAAATTATAGATATTTTATTGTTACTACTATTTACGTTTTACCAATGTTCATTTTTCCTAAACTAGAGCAATATGTATGTATGTATTTGGGCGCGAGCGGGCTTGTGTTTTTATTTGCCCTTAGGTATTTAGGGATTGTTAATGGATATTCACAAGCAAGACTAATATACATTTCTCTGTATTTCTGTACACCTAATAATAGTGCACCCAGTGATGTGCTGTAGGTGTTAGTGTACGTTTTCTGGAAGCAAGGACGCCTGTTGTGACCGTGTGCCTATTCGTTAATAATAGGACCTCTAAACACCTTGAGGCGGTACGAAACTATATCATACATAGCAATTCTTCTCCTACTCTTCTACACCACATTAACTACGGGAACAAGACCAGTTTACTGTTTCTACATTTTGATCATCAGTGTTCTAACTTAATTCAGTGCGTGCTCTAAACTACAACTCGAAGCTGCTTTGGACGTTCACCAGTGCAAGGACTAATCTAAAAAGAACTCTTGGCCTGTTCAGGATCTTGGATGAGTAACAAGGAAGACGGTGGTCCCGATTACCTCATCATGGTGCAAAAAGTCCGAAAAACCAACTTTTTTTTCCGGAACCAAGTATATTTTCTTTGTTTCTACATTAATACTGAACCCTGCTGAATCATGAATAAGGTACAGCTTTTGGTAGCTACGTTAATTTAAAGTTCCAAGTTTCCAACTCTTTTTGATCCATGTTAATCTACGTTCCTATCAAACGACAGATAATATATATCAGTTTTAATTTATGTTTCTCTGATTGTACATAGATTACAAAATGTAGGGGCATCCTATCAGATATAATATCCATTCATATGAACTAAGTATATATTTTAACAAACAAACACTTTTTGACACCTATTACTCATATTTGGGAAGGTGTAAATAGAGCCCCACGATGATTTTTGGATCAAAAGTTAGAGAAACTATCTGCAAATCGAATGGTTTAATGTTCGCAGTCGGGTAATGTTAGCCGTGGGTTTCTAGGGAAAACCATGAGATAACGGCTGGAAGGGAGCGCTACCTGCTACTCCCCTCTCTGACTCCCAGGATCAATCTTTTAGAGGCCCTTGGAGAGATATGGAACATTTTGATTTTGAATTCAAATTCAAGCTGTGAATTTTACAAAGAAATTCTTATTAAATACAATTAGTCAGAAAACGAACACTTAAAGAGACAGCTGAGCGAATTATATCGTAATTATTCAGTTAGTTGAGAAATTCCTGCTCCTCAATGAAACGTTTTGAGGTAAAAAATGCATCATGGTTAGATGTGGAAGTAGTTTCAAACAAAGAAGGAAGCCTGGACAGAAGAGGAACTATCATCAAGGACGGGCTGTTGCTCAGGAAAATATTTTGAGGAAGCCAAGGAACGGACAAAGAAAAAAATAATCATGAGGGAAGCAGATAGATTTTCAACAACACAGGCAGCTTTTAACAATATAATTGAACGAAAAGTTACAAACACGTATTTCAGTAATATTAATGCTAATTACAACAAAAACGTAAATATGGTTTAACCAAAAACATTACTAATATAGAATAATCCCTTTTTTAGTAACATAAAAAATACAAAAGTACTAGAAATGAGAGAGCACATACCCTCTCAGTCTCACCCCACCTCAAGACTTAAAAAATCGAATAAAACCTATATAAAACACTTTTAGAATTCCACAAGGTTTAAATGAGATCTGCCCACTAAAAGTATTTTTTCCACCATAACGATGGAATACGGACTACTGTGCGACGACACCGTGGCGTCTACTTCTCTGTACATGTCGCATTCGGCTCACACCACCATCAGCTAGGATCGCCTGTGGGCTATTGTTATAAGAACAAGCCTAACTTGTACAAATAATAAAAAATATAGACCCTGGAGAACTCGGATAAATGAAGGACAGAAAATGGACAAGGTATATACTTATTAATAACAAATATTTTAATAAATCAGTCCTACCTCTGGACCATCAACTCTGAGAGAAACAGCACTTAAGGGTGAGAGAAAGGAAAGGGATGAAGGAGAAAAGTGGTTGGAGGAAAAACTCATCGAATCGCTGCCAGGGCAATTTGGAGAAGAAAGCGTTGAGATTTGGGTTTATAACTGCACCGGAAAACACAACTTAGTGCGCCAAGGGTAGCGGATTCCCACGGAACGAGGGAGAAGTTATCGCCATGAACACCGAAAACAAAGTATCGAGCACACGTAACATACAAAAGCAACAGTGAAAAGCTGGTCCACCGTCGAAGAGGGGGATAGAATGACGAGCCGAAGTCCCAGGGTATCCTAAATCTGAAATACCCACACCTGGCATCACTATATACAACGATAACAAGGAATATATTTGATTGCTAGACCGACCCACATGCACTCACTGTAACACAGTACTGACTATTAAACATCTCCTGACTGACAGCAGACAACGTGAACATTTGAACTTACCCAAAGACTTGTACGAACTATTAACAGAAGGTAGCCCACATATAAATATACTCTTAAACCACTTGAAGACAACTGACATTTACAACAAACTTTAAAACTCACCTACCCCACTCATTTCTCAACGTTTTATATCTCTGTATAATACATTTTAATCTTGTGTCTTAGACTTCCATCATCCTCATGCCAGGATTTATCTCAAAATTTATAGTTTCACATGGCTTTATTTTAACATTTCCTTAATTTTATTTCCATATATTTTGTATTTAATAATTTTGAAAACATTTTTTCTTTATTTTAAAATTTTAATTTAGAGAATTCAAATAAATGGTACTGAGCGACATCGCCTAGTTGCGGAGCTCTATAAATAAATAAATAAGGTTTGATTGCTTCTTTAAAATAATTATAATACAAATTAATATTTATAAATAATATTTTAGTTGGAAAATATAACTAAAACCACCACAAAATGGGACACTATGTTTTCTCTATTGTTTGTTGTAATGAATAACAGTAACATTACATAAGTAAAGATTGTGTTTCATTTTTCCCATATTTCAGACAATTGAAGGGAATAAATTGTATCACCCTCTTCCTCCCTTATGTTTCCTTTTCTTAAAAGCCATTTAATGACTTTATCAAAATAAAATACAGCCCCCTTAAAACGAGGAGAAAGTATTAAAAAAAATCCACCAGCCAATGAATAAAAAATTCAGTACTGTTGATAAAATTACTGTTATGGATGATAAAATCTACTTAAGGGTTTATTTCCCATAGAGTTGTACGTGGGGTTGCATAAGAAAGACTAATTTTGTCCAATTTTGCAATTTGATCAATTTCGTTACAGACAATTTTTTACAGAATCTTCCTAATACAGATTTCTATTTTAAATAAAACAGTGAGATTGAAATTTGGGGGGAAAAGGTCAAACGGTAGGTAAAGCTGTTTTTCTTTTGCTAGAATCATTGCTTTAAATAAGTGGAATGTAGAATTCGATCTAAATATTTAAGTGAACAGCATCTATTCCTAATTAAAAATGGAAATGTTTACTATGTAAATGTGCATTTAAATTAATAATTTTGTAAATATTGTCACAGAAGATAACAAAATTGCTATATTAGCGTGTTCAATATTTAAATGTTTAAACATCATGAATGAGTAATAGCTATTAAATAGTTTATGAAAAGTCTGATTTCTTTTTTACTCTTTATATAAAGGCTTAAGAAGAAATTTATTGGGGGGGATTTTTTCCTCTAAACCTTTCTAATTCAGATTTATTCCGCTTATTCCCTTGGAAATTCCCAATCTTGAAAATTTAGTCAAATGAAGATAAAATAAAGTTTAATATTTTCGGCTACTTTAATCAAGCTGTCACATTCATACTATTCTTTACTGGGTTTAATCAGTTCTCGTAGTGGGACAGTCTTGATTTCACGTTACTTTGTAAATAATGAATTAAAACATTTTTCGGAGGGTTTGTGAAATTAAAATTCTCTTCTGTTGTGGCCCAATTCATAAATTACAGCTTGGTAATTATTACCAAGAAAAAATACTTTTATGAAAGGTAACCTTGGCCATTTATTTTTAAAGGTCACTATATACATATAATTTATATGTCACTAAAGGGTCTATAAGCAATGCAAATATCATAAACCGAAGCTCAAATGTGACAATTATAGTTGATTAAATATCTGTTTAAATGTTGATAACTGGAGCCTAATATTTTATGTAAATACAATATATTAAATAATAATATATGACAGATTAAAGACCTCTATTTCCGCTATTGCAATTGCTTGTTACAGTTGGAAATAGATATGAAAACATCTGTAGCATGGCTGAATTCTGGTCAGTCATTTTCTGAAACCCAGGGGCTTTTAATGAGTATTCAGGGCCACTTTATTGGCAATCAATCCTACAGACGGTGTGTGAGAACGATGGAGACTTTGCAATGTTTACGAGTTTATTTAGAATATTACAGCTGGATGTGAGATGCTGGTAAGTTCCAACTACTTAGACATATTGCAGTTATCAAGGAGTTTTAATAAAAATCGTTACGGCGGACGTGGAAGTTCTATATTATCTCTGTTCTCATTAAATATTAATTGCAGAGGGAAATATTAAATTTTATTGGGATAAAGGAATGTTAACAGACCATACTGTTCACCATAAAAAACTAGATATTCTAATCGTTAATAAGCGAAAGAAATGAACAGTTATTGATATTTCCCTGCCAAATGACCAAATCTGCCATTTTCATTTCTAAAAATTTAAAAAAAAAACTTGTGTAAAAAAAAAATAGTGTAATGCAAACATTTTATAAATTTACCTGAAAATATAATATATAAATCACAAATATATGCTTTTCTGGCTTGTGTTCCTTTTGCGTTTTGTATTCCTTATCTGTTTGGTTTTCTTTTTGTGTTTCGTGTTCCATTTCTGTTTTGTTTAATTTTGTTAATTTTTTTTGTATTGTTTTGTTTTTTAAGTTACAAATGCTTTTGTTTAGAGCAACATCGCCGAAGCTTCGAAGCTCCGATAAATAAATAAATAAATATTATCGTTTATGGGGTGGCCCCCCATTGAGAGACGATTTTTAAATCACATTAAAGAAAACTTAATTATTTAATATAACACTTCTAGAATTATTTGAATAACGAAATGTAATTGTAAATTAGATTTAGTCCAAAACTGAAGGATGTCGCAGAGTAGCAGCATAAAGCGTTCGTCCCCGGCCGTCGTCTGCCATATGAAATCGGCAATGTAGCAGTCCAAGTGGTTTAATTATAAACAATCACCAAATGTGTCGTTTAATAATGAACACCAAATGGTGTTAATAAACATGGAGCGTAGTTAATAAACGATCACTCATTTTCTGATAAAAGAAACAGAATGACTAAGATAACCTAGTCAAGTATGAACCACCATATACAGCACCACTATTTAATAGCTTTAAGCGGTTTTGAACCAGTAAATATTTTATTTATAAATAATGAGTGGCCTCCCGTTAATCATTTAGTCATTTATAAATTCTAGAAGTGTTATTTTAAATAATAAAGTGATTTTCATTTGATTATGATTTAATAATCGACATTAAATGGGTGGTATCCCAATAATAAGTACCAATATTTTTCTATGAATTATTAGTTATGTTTTGATTTTTTTCGGTAACTTGTTTTGACCTGGAAAAAGTCCAATGTACCAGCTGTTGGTTTTTATGGACAAGAAATCCATATACAACAGGTAGGGACTATATGCAACTAAATAAACTACATAAATATATAACTAAAATAATCATATTTACTGGTAGAGGATACTTACCCCTGGCGTTTACCTTAATGACCCTAGGTGGTGGTCCAACGAGTGACAAGTGTTGCCTGACTGTAATGTTGGACCTCAGCAATCTGTTTTCCACCACCAGGCTGAGCTGTCCCCACGACCCACCGTCTGAAATCAAATCATGTATTATGGTAGTGAAGAATAAATGTTGTCACTGCAGTGGCGAGGTCCAGAACAAAACACTTTCTGTCAAATATCCAATAAAAAAATTGAGAGAACAGTTTTTGGAGGATAGAGTTTCCCAGCATAAATACTAAAGCTAATTTAAAGCAATATTATTATTTTTTAATAGCATGAGAATTGATTTCTAGCCTTTGAACTTTACACACAATTTACTTTCCAATGAAAATGTCCTAAAAGCTTGTAATGTTTTACTCTGAACATCATTATATTAAATTAAAAAATACTTCTACTTAGGATATTTCTATATCAAAATTATACATTTCAATGCTAATAGAAAATAATAATGCAATAGCCCTGATAATTAAATGAAGACAATTACATATAAAAAGTAAACTCGCAGTTCACCCAACTATTGATTACATGCGTTTACTTATTTAAGTACTATTACAATTACTATAACAAACTAGTATTATTACAATTAGTATTAATACAATTAGTATTATTACTACAATAACAAACATCAAACGTATTAATTAGTGTATTTTAGCATTTCTTATTGAGCATTACTACTTTTACCCCTAAAGAAATCAGCAATTAAGGTTTTAATCACTTATAGACATTAAAATTAATTCCACTAAAACTTTTTACTATATACCTTCACACACTCACATGTAAGTGTGCCTCTGTGTTTGTGTGTATTTCTTACGCTCTATTGAAGCCTCAATTTGACCGTTATCAGTCTCGATAATCAGAACTGAAGGGTGAGTTTAGAGTAGTTAGACCATAATGTACATGTGCATGAAGTGTTGACTGATCCATGTTGTAGGAATTAGCTGGATAAGAATGATGTAGTCTACCTGGATAATATCTTTTATTTATTAACGACCATTGTAACCACATAAGTGACAGTCTCAGACCCATATTTTAAATGCACAAAACAATACTAAAACGATTTGACAGTAGCCCAACAATACCATTACTAGGCACTACCTAGTATGTATCACTAGGTGGCAACAGGTCAACATTTTAAAAAACATTTTATTGTTTATAAATAGTCGCTTTTTTAATGTCTTATTAAATAAATAATATTAGTGATTGGAATTGGTAGATTTTATCTATTTATTGACAAAACCTCTCCTGGATTAAAACAAATATATATATATATATATACATATATATATATATATATATATATATATATATATATATATATATATATATATATATATAAGAGCAATTAATTAAAATTGGGCCCGTTGACCACTAGAAATACATTTTAAAAAACCAGAAAATAACCTTTAGTGAAAGGGTTAATAAGCTCGACGTCACAGCTCTGTTCATCTATTGACTAATTCAGATGAATCTATTATACTTGTATGGCACTCACTTACGTCATTCTAGCACTTAAAAGATCTTCTTACTTTACGCAGCCAGGATATATTGGATTTTTTAAATTTTATTTTTGTAAAGGAAGGAATACTATATCAATACAAGGATTAACAGCAAACATTTTTTTTTTTTTAATTTTGCCTTTGATTTGATCTTCTCACTTTGTTGAGAAATTGTTTGCCCACAAGCCCAATGATTTCCCCTCCCCTGCTCTAACTTATTTTTTCTTCTTGTTCTTTTTTTTTAATTTTGGGTAGGATTAGTAAAACACTGTGGCTAATTAGCATGCAAATGTCACACCAGGGAAGGCTGGACTAATAGGGCGACGGGAGGCCGGATTTCGCGCGTGAAAAATTGGCGGGAGTTAGTACTGAAATTGGACGCGTCAAAAAAAACAACAGATTGCAGTGGTCAGCTTGGAATGAGGGAAGTTTGGCCCAAGCTGAAGGATTAGGGGTGCTTACGTTATACCTCGTGTATTTCAAGCTAAAAAGGAAAACCTGTGGTAAAATATATTTCGAGAAAAATATTGGGTTGGAACTTATTAAATCTCTGTTCCTAGATTACTAGGCAAATTGAATTTTATATAATTCCGTTACGGCCTTATTTACAAGCTAGAGACTGAGGTCTTTGATTCCAAGAAAAGTCTTCAACCACGGCCACTTTTAACTTAGTTTTTCATCAAATGTTTAAATATAAATTATGCTATGGACCAAATATAGTAATGAAATGTAGTCCAGGACGTAACAAATTAATTCATGACGTCACATCGCACATATTTACAATTATGTCACATATTAAAGGACCAATGAAAAAAAATATTCGGAATTTAAGTATTGAACAAGAAAAGTCATGATATACGAGCTTATTGCTCCTCTTGCAAAGTCGATATGGACTACTACTGATTTCACAGTCCTGGATATGAAATCTACAAATCTTCATCGTGAGTAAATTCTCAATAGTAGATTTCCCTTAACTTTCGCTAGGTCCAATACATTTGTCCCTTAGCCAGACAAGGTAATAATAAAGCCCGGATAATTGTTCATCCGTTGTTCAACAAAAATATTGAATACTGAATTAATTAATTTGAGATGCGAAGATTTTACATTTTCATTTTGGAATATGTGTTAAACAGTTGATGCTAATGCGGCAATCTCTTTCTGTTCAGAAATTCGTTGGGGAAAATTCCCAGCCACAGTCAACTGGTGAGTGCTTTTACACCTCCATGACTCAGGTTTGTAATTTATCTTGGCTTCATACTCAAGATGCATGTTCAAAACTACAGGTTATTTTACCCTAATGCCATAATTATTTATTTTTTTGGTTGGCACCATTGACCTTAGTTATCAATAGCCACCCCGACCGAGACTCGAGGGATTTGTGATCATGGTTTTACGTAGTGAGTGATTAACAGTACTTGCAAGCCCCTTTACTCTTACATCTACACATACACATAGACTGGATAAAAGCCCATTCAGGAAATATTGGAAACGAACAAGCTGACACGTTAGCAAAGGAAGAAGCTCAAGAAACAAACATAATTCCAGAATTCTCTCTCGTACTACTCTCATACATTAAAGAAGACTTAAGCACCGACACAATTCAAAAGTGGAACAGAGAATGGACGACATGTAACAAATCTTACAGCTTACATCAATACATACCAAACATAACTCACAACAACTACAACACAATTAAGAGTCACCACCACAAATGCACACAAATTCTAACGGATCATGGGCAGGCAGGACATTATTTAACAAGATTTAAAATTCAAGTCAATGAAAACTGTACTTGCGACTACAGACAACACAAACGTTTTTACATATACTTTATGACTGTTCAACATTTAATCAAAATAGATCAAATTTAATAATGGACATAATTTTAAAAGGAGAAATTTGGCCACAACCACCTCATATTATATTTAACAAACGTAATAATGAACTTATAAAGTTTATCAAAAGTATGTAGCAAAAATACATTCGAATGTAAAGTTGGTTGTGAGGAATGGGAATTATAATGCAATACATTTACCTTACATAGACTCGCAAATTAAACATCGGATGAGTTTAACTTTAATTGGTTTGTTTTTTTTGTTTTTATTTCATTTATTTATTAATTTTATTTGCAATTATCTTACTTATTTTATGTTATTATTATTTTTATTTTATATTATATTTTAGTAGATAGTTGAATAATGTGTGTGTGTGTGAGTGTGTGTGGGTGTATATATATATATATATATATATATATATATACATATATACATATATATAATAAAATAAAAATGTATTTAAACATAATCATACATGTAATATGACATGTGGTAATGGAACATGCATTCAAATAAATAACTCCTCATAGGGTCGCTATGAGGAGAAAAAAAAAGCCCCTTTAATCACATGGGACTTGGAATGAGTTCTCTACAGTTGACTGAAGTGAATATATATATATATATATATATATATATATATATATATCATTTTGAATGAACCTCATTTTCATCATCTCCTGGGCAAGATGTGCATTTGAAGAAATTTTTCGTAAGTCCCTCCATGTGTACGACCTCAATAGCTGAAAATCTGCTAAAATAAAGTCAGCTATTCAATTAAAAAAGTTAAAAGACAAGTTTTTCTTTGACAAGGTGCTTTTATATTATTTTACCGAAGTGACATATGATGGCGTTGGACGAAGCAATTATGATACGTACCGATGCAGAACATTCCACCGCCTTGAGTTGCAGGTATTCGGAACAGAAGCACCTCTTGTGCATTCCTCCTCTCGGGGGTGCACTCTACAATCCGAATAACCTTGTACAATGCTGCAAGCCGCTTAAAAATAGTTTACAAATAAATGCTATTTATTCGTTATTTGCGAATAGAGAATGAAGTGTTATCCATTAATCAAAGAGAAGAAAAATCGAATAATTGTTGTTCCGAAGTATTCATTAGTTTGATACTTTTTCTAAAAAACTTCGAAAATTATTTTTTAATTCTTAATGTAAATTTAACGAAGCATTTTTTTAATTGAGCAGCGAGTTCAATTCCCGCCTGGGCAATAGGAATTTATTTAGTACCGGAACCCATTAAATAAATTCCTTAGTCCCATCCCTGGCAAGGAATGATATATAGACACATTTTTTTTCATATATTATTTACATCGGATTATTCATATTAGTAATGTAATTTTTTAAAAAAAAATAAATAAATATACTTACCGAAAGAGTTCAATGAGAAACTGCCACCATTAAGCACCTTTATGCGAAGTGAAAAAAAATTTAACTAAAGAAATTTTTTATCAGACATAATTATATGATTCTTCATTATTTCGACAATCAGCTGTGAGTTAATTCTGAACGTGTTATTTTGAATAGCCACAGAAATTGGCCAAGTTTTCGGTAACTATATGTTTAACAGTTTTTTTAGGGCAATCATTTTGAATGTGGCATTAAGTTTGCTGAGAAACAGTTAGATAGATAGTTGATATGAAAAAAAGAATAATAAACCATGCTCTATACAGACCTATTCCATTATAAATTTAATATTAGGCAACGGAAGGATCAAAAAGGTCAAACACCTCCACTCTTAATACTTCTTTATTACAGGCAAAGTACTTTCGGGGCGAACCGTCCCATCATCAGTGCTCAGTGACACAACATTTATACTTTCAAAAACATGTAATCCCCCCTCTAACCCCCCCTCAGACTGGTCCGATTTCAGCCATTAACGAACTTGATCTTCCTTTTTACATAAAACGATTAAATTCCGAGTTTGGTAACGATCAAACAAAAATTGTGACCGCTAGAGCGTTAACAGACAAATATATATATATATATATATATATATATATATATATATATATATATATATATATATATATACTAGCTAAGGTACCCGGCTTCGCCCGGGAATTCATTTAAGCCGGAATGATGATGGTATTTTTTCGGCAAGACTTTACTTTGCACAATATTTTGACATTTCCCCGTTTCAGTGTTTAGGGTTAGTACCCGTGGTTGGTTTGGAATAGAAAATGAAATATCGCGAATTTTTATTTCAGGCCTCCCTTATAACCCCCACTCCCGTTATAACCTAAACATTTTAATATAGCTTATTACCATGTAAGAATTAATGCTAATTTATATATTCTGAGTTTTGTTGGAATCGGTTCAACCGTTGGTGTCCAATAAAATAGTTGACTCCCGCTTTAGCTTTTAGTGTATATCTCGTTTATAATTTTTTTACAACAAAAGTGAATATAACAAAAGTTACTTTAAATAACAAAATAAACAGCTTTTGGTATGTGTATTTTTGCCGAAAAACCAATAGGAAACGAAATATCACCATTTTTAATTCCAAGACTCCCTCATAACCCCCACTACTGCCCGTCCCTAGAAATGTTGGTATGGCTCATTATAATGAAGGCGTTAGTGCTAATACAAATACCGAGTTTTATTCAGTTCGGTTGAGTCTCTTGTGTGCCAAATAAAATTGTTGACTCCCGCTACCATTTTTAGCGTATAACGAACGCATTTATACGTCGGTATACGGCGAAAGTGTATGTGACAAAAATTGATCTAAATAACAAAATAAACAGCTTTTGGTATGTGCATTTTTGCCGAAAAACCAATAGGAAACGAAATATCACCATTTTTAATTCCAAGACTCCCTCATAACCCCCACTACTGCCCGTCCCTAGAAATGTTGGTATGGCTCATTATAATGAAGGCGCTAGTGCTAATACACATACCGAGTTTTATTTAGTTCGGTTGAGTCTTTTGTGCCAAATAAAATTGTTCACTTCCGCTATAGGTTTTAGTCTATATCTTGTTTATAATTCAGTATACGAAAAAAGTGTTTATAACAAAAGTTACTCTAAATTACAAAATAAACAACATTTGTAATGTGCATATTTGCCGAAAAACCAATAGGAAACAAAATACCGCTATTTTTAATTTCAGGCCTCCCTTATAACCCCCACTCCTGTTTGTCTAGCCTAAAGTCTATATTAATATTAGTATAGCCTAAAGTCTAAGTTGGGCTAGTAGTAATATACATACCAAGTTTCATAAAATTCGGTTCAGCCGTATATGCGTGAAAAGGAAACAAACATTCAAACAAACATACACGAAAGAAACAAAATGCAGTTATGGTGTCTATGACATGTGAATCGAAAAGTTATCCTGAACTTTCGCGAAACAAATCAATGTACAGACAGAGGTTACAATTTTATATATATATATATATAATTTTGAACGGACCTCATTTTCGTCATCTCCTGGGTAGGATCGATGGACATTTGAAGAAATTTTTCGAAACTCGCGTCATGAGTACGACCTCAATAGCTGATTTCCCTTAGGGGAAATCTGCTAAAAATAATAAATCAATGTGACAGCAGATGAAGAATCCAATAATGCTCGCAATTCCATTGACTGTGCCTGCCAGCGACACAGCACATCCGAAAATATGTTCTTAGAATACTGAACCAAGAGTGCAACAGAAGACGATTATCGTCAAATTGCAATTTAGTAAAATTTAGGCTAGACATCAGAAAATCAGCCATAACTTCCGAACGGGCTCAGGTTAGCCATGTGAGTTAAAACGTTGACCTTAATCTCACATGGTAAACCTAGAGTGGCGAGTTCGATTCTCGCCTGGGCAAAGGAAATTATTTAGTGACGGAATTCATTAAATAACATCCTAAGTACCATCCTGGCTAGAAAAGGGGTGGTAACCCGTATAACGATAACTCGTCCCGATTAGCCTTAGTTGCAAAAAGTGGACGTTAATAAATAATATTAATAATTTCCGAAGAAAGTATGACTTCTTCGCGGCGGTTACTTACCTGGACCAGGTTACCCATTTTCTGATGTCTGGCTCAATATTTACTAAATTGCAATTTGACGATAACTTGGTTCAGTATTCTATGAACATATTTTCTGATTTGCTGAGTCGCTGGATACGTGTAAGAATTGGTTACATGGCACTCACACATGCATGTGCTAAAAAAATTATTATTATTAATTTATTTATTAACCTGCCGAAATTGTAACAAGAAAATTAAAAGTAGAACGTCTAAGTGTATTGTCTTTCTACTACAATGTCAAAAAAATGTACAGTCTCTGAAGTTCTCTATACAAAATTCTGAAGAATGAAAAAAATACTGATCAAAACCTCTTTAAGACTTTAAACGTTTTTAATGTAACATAAACTCTTTAGTCTGCTAATGATTTCTGGGTAAAAGCAGAATGATCATAAATAAATAAAAATAAAGAAGAAAATCAATAAAGCTATTCAGTTTACTCATGGAAACGAATGTACATTTATTTGAAGACATTCCCCCGTACATGTTAAAAGAGCCACACTCCGATTAGATGTGGCTGGAAGTTTGGGGAGCGAAACTCAATTCGGGGGTGTTATCCATACCTGGAAACAGGATTCGCTTGAATACAGGATTATATGAGCGGACAACTCTCGTGAAGTTTGCTCTTTGAGCTGCGAAATATGACATTGTCTCTTCCTCTCCGACGCCGGATGAAGTTTGAGTCGATTTAACTCCTGTTTTGAATACAATGGGTGTTCTCACGTGTGATCAAGACTGCCACTTTAGTTTGACTCGTGAATATTTCCCTCTGATTGTCAACATACATGGTGTCACATATGGAATGATTTAAATCCAAGAAACCAAACAAGGCCTAGAACACTAATCCCAGAATTTTCACTCGTATCACTCTCTCATACATCAAAAAAGACTTACGTACCGACACAATACATACATAAATGGGACAGAGAATGGACGACATGTAATAAATCTTACAGCTTACATCAATACATACCAAATACATATAACTCACAACTACTACAACACACTTATGAGTCACCATCATAAGTGCACAAAATTTCTAACGGGACATGGACAGAGATGACATTATTTAATAAGATTTAAAATTCAAGACAATGACAAATGTACGAGACACACAGACAACACAACCGTTTTTTCCATAAACGTTTATTCCATATGACAATTTAACATATAATCAAAATAGATCAAATTTCATAACTAACATAATTTTAAGGAGCAAATTGGCCGGAACCACATCATATATTACTTAATAAATGTGATAAAGAACTCATACAGTTTAACAAAAGTATAGATATGGATGTAGCAAAAATACATTAGAATATAAAGTTTAATACGAGGAAGGAGAATTATAATTCAATGTATTTGCTTTACATAGACTCACAATTAATTAAATTAAAGAAGAGAAAAACCGTCACATTGGTTGCGTTTGCCTTTATTTAATTTGTTTTGTTTTTTTCATTTTCATTTATTTTTTAGGGGGTAATAATGGTAATCAACCATTAAATAGTATACATTGAAAAAATGTATGTATCTAATTATAATCATACATGTAATGTGCCATATGACAATGGAATATGTGCTTAAATTAATAACTTCTCATAGGGTTACCATAAGGAGAAAAAAAGTCCGTCACGCAGGGGCTGCGTAAACTAAGCAGATTTCCCTCGTGAAGTTTAGTAATAGATAAATCTACATATTGGTAACACAACACCACCGTGAATATTAAGTGAATAAATACAAACGGAAATAGAAATGTTTCAGCCAATTTCAATAACGTGCCGACAGGAAGCATTAGGAATGTAAACAAACAGGTCTGGCCGCCTCACGCCGGAAAGATAAACAATTACTGAAATTTATCAGAATATAACGTATTAATTTTATTGAGAAATATTTACTATATCTAGTACTGTAATTAATGAGTCGGAATAATCGTTATCTCAATTAATCAAATTTTTAGTCCAAAACCTTATGACGGTGGGGGGGGGGCATCACCAGGACATATTTGCATGTATCTCGTATAATAAGGATCTCTTGAATATAATTGTTGGTAAGTATTAAAGTTTCGGATAATGTGATTTACTATGTAGTAGAGAATTGTTTGTCTAACATAAGTAGAAGTGACGGTTTGCTGACGGCTGAAAACTGAAAAATGTAAATATCTCGGTTAATAATAAGATAGCGAATACATGTATATAACAATAATTATAGTACATTTAAGTTGCAATAAGATTGGTTTTATAAAATGTTTCGATCCGACGTATGGTAACGGAGATATTTCGAAAATCCTCCCTCTAAACCCACCCTTCCCCTGGCCCGATTTCAGTCCTTAACGAACTTGATCTTTCTATTCTATTAAAACAGCTAAATATCGAGTTTGGTAACGATTAAACAATAATTGCGACCGCTAGAGCGGTAACAGACCAATATATATACAGTTTTGAACGGACCTCATTTCCGTCATCTCCTAGGTAGGATCGATGGACATATGAAGAAAAAATTCGAAAATCGTGTCATGAGTACGACCTCAATAGCTGATTTCCCTTAAGGGAAATCTGCTAAAAAGACCCAACAGGAAAGAGTTTCAAGAGGAAACGATTTAAGTATCGAATCATAAATTAATAATGAGATATTTATTTTCGAATTAAGTGTCGAAAGAGATTTTGACTCGCCACCGAAAGTGCCAGCATGATAATGGGATGTACTGTTCAGAAAAGACTTCTTCAAATATTAGAAATCTTAACTAATTGTAAGCCATTTTTAAATTCCAAAAATTGGAGCTGCAACTATTTTTACTTCCTTCGTACAAGGAAGGCTACACATTTTCTTTTTAATTCGGAAGTATTTTAAACACGAATATATTCAGTTTCAGATTTCAACGGAATTATCCATTTTGACCCTACCTGAATGAATTTTGACTAATTGATTTGAACACTTCGGTGTGACGTCTGTAAATATCTCAAAAATCTCAAAAACGACTTGTCTCAGACTGTGGAAATTAGTTGTGAACCTCCTCTTTTCATTGAACTCGAATAGAAGTGAGTAGAGGTTTAGAGGAGGACAGAAATAAATTTAAAAAAAAAATCTTAGTACTGTTTAGAGAGCAAAAAACCCATTTATTTACCATTAAAAGGTTATGTTGTCTAAAATGATTAAATCCGATTCAATATACGGGGGACGTCGTATAATACTTTCAACATGAAATAATTTTAAATGAAGTTCCTCAAAACATTTAGTTTATTTTATTTATTTAATAGGAGTACAGAATGTTTATAGTAATGACCTCACTAAATAGAAATCCCTCAACGCAGATTGGCTTGAAACTTTGTATAACCTATAACAGCTCGTCCCATTTAGCGGTAGTTTTACTAATTAACGGTAATGTAGAACATAAAATTTATTCACCGACTAATGGACTTGTACAATGCCAAAAAGGTAGGATTTTGTCATACAGTTTATATGATACTTGATGTAAATTTGTTAAAATATTTGAGTAACACACGCAGGGGCTGCATAAACTAAATAGATTTCCTACGTTCTGGGCATGGTATCGATCTAAGATGCATTTTCTATTTATCCTGTAACAGGAAATGTTTTTAGAATGGACTTGAAACATGGACAAGAGTTGATTAGTGGATCAGGTGTTTGAAGTATAAATCGCATTATTTGGACTGGGGGTTCACAGAAGACTGAAAACTAAAAAATGAAAATATCTCGATTAATAATTGAGTTAGTGAAAAAGTGTACATTGCAATAATAGTATAATATTAAACGTGAGTCAAGAGGGGGTTTGTAAAATTTTTCGATCTGACTCACAATAGTGGAGATCTTATGAAGTTTTGAATGCAGTTCAGCCATCTTGATCTAGAAAAGAGGAGACACAATAAAGATAAAGATATTTAGAGTCGGAAGAGAGTGCTAGAAGATACACCAAAACAACAAGTCACAGGGGTAACGCTGTGGTATTAAAAATGACAGGCTAAGATGGTTATATCCTACCATTTAGGTTCTCGCTGAGCCAGGGAGAAAAACAAGATACCTGCTATACTTTAAGAGTCCCAATCCACGTGCAACCAATTGAGGAATTAATTGAATACAGAAGTACTGATCTTCAGATGATTATACAACAAACACAGCAGGGAACCTCATGATTTCAAAATGTCTTCCAACCAGACACATGGCTAGTGTATCAGGGTCTTGGACTGTTAAACTGCCAAACTATGAAATTAAGTGCAATTAAAACTATTAGTATAAAAATGTAAACGAGCTTGAAAATAGGTTATTTATAGGAGCTTATTTACTTATGCATCCATCTAAGATTATTGGTATGAGGTTAAGTGATGTCGAATCTCTATTTAGAGTAATAAATAAAAGAATATAAAAAATTCATTTACATTTATGTCAATTCTTCTTTGGTCCGAGCCAACTTATTTAAAGGCGTTCTTCCTGTATTACCCATTCAGATGTAAATTCGCTAATATGAAAATAAACCTATAATTTAGAGTTTATAAGAATGAAAATAAGTTTTCTGGCCTTACAAGGATGTCATAATATATACGAGGTGAGCTAGTTTTAATGTGACATGATATGGAGAGGGAAGTTGGTGATTTATTTAGTTTATATACGTGTGTATATATATATATATATATATATATATATATATATATATATATATACACGATACCGTTCTAGTGGTTGTAAGTTTTGTTTGGTCGTTATCGAACTCGAAATCGATCGAGGAAGAGGAATACAATCATATTGCGTACGTAAGTGAGTGAGAATAAGATCACACACTTAAGAGTTTTATAAGGCAACTGAGAAGTTGTTGAATGGCCTCCACAAGTTCAAAGTGCTTCCAAATTAGAAAAGATGATGTTATTGCTGAGATAACAACAAGTGGTCACAGCTGGTAACAAGTGGTCAGAGATGGTGAGTAACAGGTGCTCCGAAGCTCCTTACATTAGTTATTTAGAAGTAACATCTCCCGAGGGATAGGATAACAGGTTCCTTCCCCCGCACACTTGCACATCTTCCCTCATTCTCCCATAATTCAGCTCCTATTTCCTAGAGTTGCTTCTATCGTCGAAGTGACCTCAACAAGCCTGGTGCGTACATCCAGACAGTAAAAATGGAGACAATACTCATCAGCAACAAAGAACGAAATAAAAAAATAAGTCCGTCACGCAGGGGCTGCGTAAAATAAGCAGATTTCCCATGTGAAGTTATACAATAGAGAAAACTCCATACGAGAGCCAAAAAGTTACGGCAAAGGGCCGAACTAGCTTTTGGCGGGAAACTAGTCATCCGTTATCGGCCCACAATTAATAAAAATGCAAATATCTCGGTTAATATTCAAGATAGAGAATAAATGAATATAACAATATTTATAGTAAATTTAATTTACAATAAGATTGGTTCTATACAAAGTTTTGGTCCGACGTATGGTAACGGAGATATTTTGAATTTTCTAAAATCCACCCTCTAAACCCCCCTCCCACTGGTCCGATTTCAGCCATTAACGAACTTGATCTTGTCTTTTTGCATAAAACGTTTAAATATCGAGTTTGGTATCAAACAAAAATCAACAAACCTCTAGAGCGTTAACAGACATATATATATATATATATATATATATATATATATATATATATATATATATATAATTTTGAGCGGTCATCATTTTCGTCATCTCCTGGGTAGGATCGATGGACATTTGAAGGAATTTTTCGAAAATCGCGTCATGAGTACGACGAATTGATCTAAGTCTTTAGGGCCTTCCCCCTAATATATTGCATTTTTTTCATATAGCTTTGGAGGGACCTCATTTTGGTCATCTATTTGGTAGGATCGATGGACATGTCATGAATTAACAGCTCATGTGCTTTTCAAGCGTTAAGGAAGAGAGAGAGAAATGAATGTGAATATGAAGTGTTTGTTCTTATATGAAGTTCAGATGAGATGTCTCATTAGAGGACGAACTAAATCTGCTTAATCTAAACATTTAAAGGTACTTTTCTTTTATCTTTTGAGAAGAAAATTGAAAAGAGAAAAAAAAAATTATTAGTTAGTTGATCGAACATAGTTTCCACTTTAATTAAACTCAGTTGCCTGCTCGACGCCTATTTCAAACCAAGATGGCGCCTTTGGCTAAAGAAATATTGGGGGAATTAATTGGACTGGCCTCAGTAGGGCAAATAAAATAAAATAATAAAATTAAAAAAAACATAGATTATTTAGGCCGGCTAATGGTTTTCCGATTAAATTCGTTGTACTAGCAGCTTAAAACCACCTGTTGCTCATTGGACTAATAGGTTTTAGCTTTAGGATGCAAATTATGGACCATCAACACTCATATTCGCCATTAAAATTAAAAATTTGTAAATTAATTTCAGGTCTCAAGCTAATACTTTGTTGAGAATTCTGCTCGTAAAAATAAAGGCTTAAGATTTATTTTAATATTTTATTAAATGAACATTTTAATCAAACGTTTCATTGAATCAAATTAAGAAAGGGATTAATTTATCAGGGCAGGAAATGTATTAATTAATTGTTTTGTGATAACCACCTTCCGAAGGAAATCATTTAATTTCATATTTAACTAATGCTTTTTTAAGACTCAACCGTTCTCAGCAGTTACATAACTTAGTGTTAAATATTCAACGCCAATTATTTCTAGATGGATTAAATTTTAATTTGTTTTTACAAATTAACAATATTATAGTAATTTTTATTTTATATATTTATAAAACAGCACTTATCACTCCGGGCATTGTAGGAACATCATGTATTATATTTAGTTTTATTGAGACGAGTTACGTGTATTTCAGGGTTGAGGTAAAAATAATTTCTGATAACGGATAAACGATAAACGATGTCATTATTTAATTTTTATCAACGAATTTCGGATATCCGTTATTCGAAAACACTAAAAAATAATTTCTGCTAAGCATTATGTTTCATCTTTAGAAAAGGGTTTTAATAGTTTTTCATGATATAGATGAATATTTTATCCATTAGTTAAAGAAGGACCTCGCATATCCTTTAATCTTATTCAAAAATAATTTTTGGCAAACACTGTACTGTTACTAAGGAATTAATGATAGAAATAGTTGATGGTATACAATATAAAAATAAAATACATTTATTAGTAATATGTATGAAACTGAAACTAGTTTGAACAAATTACTTAATAATAAAATAGGAAAATTTAAGTAAGTATAAAGTTTTAACTCACCAAGCGATATTATCGAAGCACTTCGAAATTGGAGGTGCTTCAAAATATTCACTATAGCTGCAACAGTTGTTCCGATTCTCGGATGAACGAAATAAATGCTGCCATGTTCTTCTGGCGTCAACTGTGGAAGCAAAGAAGAAAATGAAGTAATAATAATAAAAATGCTTCAAACATTAAAACAAGAATAATTCTAGGAATAGATTAGATTTACTTGAAATTATATGCGCTATTTATATATACACGCAATTTACCTTTTAATACTAGTATTTGGTTTTAGGGTATTTCTCTCAAGGGAGATGGTGAGGATTTCCTTTGAGAGAAATACGCTATTGAGGTTGTACTGAAGACGCGAACTTATCTAGTGTCCACCGGTCCTGTGAATATGAGGCCCTTTCAAAATTTTATATATATATATATATATATATATATATATATATATATATATATTGGACATGAGGGAGGAAGGTGTTTAGGGGAGTAGAAAATCTAAAACTCAAATATCTCCATTACTAAACGTTGGATAGAAAAATCGTAAATAACTAATTATGTTGTACTTTTAATTTTCTATAAATACTGTCTCTCTAACGAGATTTTTACATTTGTTAATTTTCAGCATTCGGTAAACCTCCATTTTTTAGTAGTTATATGTCGAAAAAAGCAAATTTATGATAATCCGTCTTGTTGCAAGGTTTAATAAGAAATATTGTTTTTTAACGTACCCGAGAGATGCAAATACGCTGTTTGATTACGACATCAATTCAAATTTTTCTTTCTTAACTATAAACTTTTTTTTTAGATTATCATTACCATACTCTCGATATTTAATCGTTTCATTCAGCACTAGTACACTATTCATCGGATTTTTGCTTAGGAATAGAAAATATATGTTGAGATGAGATCACTAGTTTGCTATGTGCCTCTGTGTGATGGACATTTTATATTAACGAAAAGGTATAAATTTAATAATATCAAACTCTAAGAAAATATATTACCTGAATACAATTTTTGAAAAACATTTCAAATCTCATAAGTGTTTTATCTTATTAGCCTTAACAGTATGAAATGCGCATAGAAAGTTCACACATACTTTTTTATCTCAACTGCTTGTCTAAGTTCAATAAACAATCCCCATTCAGTACAAAATACTGATTTACTTTGAAAATGTTACTACAGTGTTGCTGTTAAACTTTCGGCACATGTTATCTTACAAAATTTACAGTTTGTATGATTCACAACACACGCCTGCAAAGGTAACTTTTAATTGTTGTTCTATTTTTCTAAGATCGGCGGCTCAAACCTGACACATTGGCATTTAATGACAGAGGCAGACATTCCTATATGTAAATGCTGCAAAAAATGTCTAACAATAAAACACATACTGACAGCCTGCATTCAGCGAAAAGACCTTGGACATACCCCACGAATTGACTGAACTACGAGTGGTCCGTGGTTAAAATAGTAATTAGTCTGTTAGTTTTGAAGTCAGACACACTTTATTTCCATAGAAATAAAGCTGAATTTGTGTCATTTTTAAAAAATACATTACTTTATTTTTTAAAAATAACATCACTTAAATGGCGGTCATAACCAAGTTCTTATGTAAGATACGTTTTGTTGTGGTCTTACTCAGCCCAAGTTCAATTGCATGACGTCTAGCAGAACGGCCGGGACTGCGCAGAATCGCTTCTCTCACTCTGTCCACGTTTTGTGGCGTGCGTGACGACCGAGGAGGAGGCTTTGTTTTCATAACAGAACCCGTGGATCTAAATGAATTCACCCACTTTAGAATGGTATTCCTACTCGGTATTTCACCATGGCGTCCGATATGAAAATAACGCCTGAAACGTCGTTGAGTTTCAACTACTGATTCACCACTTTTTATAAATGTGCCGTATGCAAACACGCGATGATCTTTCTTCCACAGCGGCATAATGTCGACTGAATAGCAGGCGGTGGGGAGTCGAGTGACCTTGACAGCGCGTTTCCCCCTCCACCAGCCGCAAAGTACTGCGAGATTCAAAACCGTCCGTTTCCCGTGGACCACTCTGTACTAACCGACAGCAGCAAATATGTTACACGCATATTAAAAATATTAATATTTGCCACAAAATACGAAATTATTATAAAATAGGTCTACAACGTATTTAAGAAGTTTTACAAAGTTATAATATTATATTCTAATTGAAAAATAACTGATATGGGAAAACTTCAGGCATTTAAGGACTTTTTTTTCCAAAGGTTTGAAAATAGAACCCGCCTTTAATTGATCGAGTTAATTAACTATCCTAAATAGACGGTCGGACCTTCCTCATGCCAATCACCTCAGATGTGGGGCATAAACAAATAAAGTAATTTTCCTAATTTAATCTGCCTACTTAATTAATGGTGGTCTAGAAATGTTATAACAATGTTGAGTTAATCAGACTTATAAGTGGTGTAAAACACTTAAATTAAACTATATAGAACGGAATCGGTGGAGTTATTAATATAAGTTCAGGTTCTATGATATGAGATTAGTAAGGCCCATTGGTTACGTTTAGAAACCGCTATATTTAGACAGGTGTCAAACAACCCTGACTCATTCAACTTGATTAATAAAGGGAAATCACGAAACACGAGAGGCAGATATACTAAGTTTATCTCTGATATATATTTAGATTGGATCATGGTTTTGGTCGTGCAAAGCGTTAGTTGTTCTTTGTACTGAACACATTGCACTTTCGAAATCAGCCCACTAGTAAAAGTTAGGATCAGTGCGTGTACCACTACGTTTGTTGTTTGTCTGGCAGACCCATGAAATTATTTTGTGGTAGACAAGGTGGATGAGGAAGAGAGGTTGGCTCAGTCGGATGTGGATGGATGATATGAGGCGGGACTTGTGGAGGCTAGGTGTTCCAAAACAGGAGGATCCTAACTACGGGCCACGGTACTGGACTGGTTTAAGGAATGATTGCAGAAATAAGTAGAATGAAGGAACAGAAACAATGTTGGAACATGCATATGAGAATATTATCAGTTAACACATTTATAGACTAAGGCCTGGGAAATAAGTTTTGATGCAAATCTGGTTGATATGGGAATGAGAGTGGAGACTGACTGATACAAAACTACGAGGAATAAAACTGAGGCTAATCGTAACGGGTTATCTACAGATTACCACCCTTCTCTAGGCAGGGTGTGATTAAGGGTTTTATTTAGTGGGATATATGTACACTACATAAATATTTCCAATAACCCATGAATCCACTTTTATTCACAAAATTTGCAGTTGATAATTGTGAAATCGGTTTAAATATTTGTACATGGATCTCAAATCGATAGAGTCATCCATATTTTGGATTTGTTAGCCACTTGATTCTTCAGTCATCTATAAAAAAGTTCAACTCATTTTCTATTCGAATACCCATGGATTTCTGGGCCAGATTTTCACATTCATGTAATTTTATTTGAAAAGAAACTGATTTGAAGAGGATACTAAAGGCCATGTTGAGTGGTTTAATATTATGGCGTGGAAAGGATAAAGTGTTTTTATTTAACGACATTCTATGCTAAATGATTCGCAAACCCAAACTGAAAGCTAGGAAAACATTTGAACTTATCCTGCTTACATATATAAGAAGCTTATAAACTTTTCTGAAATAAAAACATGATATTCCATCAGATGGAACAACTTTGTAACACATAAAGCTAACAGCCATCTAGACATTAGAACTCAAACTGAAGGTATTTTAGTTTGACTTAAATTTCACAACTTCTAAACTCTGGAGTCAATGAGCCCTGAATTATATTAAGAGTGTATGATCTGTCTTAATCCAGTTGCAGGAGCTTTTCTCTTGAGAACTCCCGTTCAACAACTATAAAAACGGTCCGTAGTTCTTGCACTTTCTTTTGATAAATGCTTAAATTGCGTCGCTACCAACAGTGAGTATCTTTATTCTTTCTACTTCTGCTACTTCTATAATCCAGTGCAGGGGATTAAAGATGAGGGCATCCAGTAACTATATGAAATTACCGAGAATATCGAATTGTTAAGATAAGTATATCTAGGAAGCTATTGTTATTGAATATATATAAGGATGTAAGGGAAAGTTTTCTCGCCGGAGATGTCGGCTCAATAGGGACCAGCTCTAGAGCACTGAAGATGGGATGGTACGTCCCGAAAGTACTCTGTCTTTAATAAACGAAGCATCAAAAGTGGAGGTGTGTTTGACCTTTTGATCCTTCCGTTGATGAAGGACCTCCACCAGCCAGCCCAAATCCCGAAAGTTTTCTTATTTGAAGATTGAGTGATATATTAACTATTTTGTTATTTTTCCCAACTCACCCTGCGATCCGGCTTCAATGCCTCCAAACTAACATAACCTCTTTTTACTCCAAGCTAAGTTAAAATTAATCACAACCCCTTGAAAAACATTTTCTTAAATTTTATTTTATAAATTAACTGTCTTAATTCTTACTTAATGAGTGTTAGTATATTCTTTTAAGCATCTCTCTCTTTAGCAGAATAGAGAAATCATTTATCGAGGTTGAAACTATTACACGATTTACGAAATATTTCATTAAATGCACATCGATTCTTCCTAGGAAATGGCGAAAATGGGGATCATTATATGACCACCCACCCGATCTGAAGGGTCAACGTTCAGAGTTTTAGCAGATTTCCCTTAAGGGAAATCAGCTATTGAGGTCGTACTCATGACGCGACTTTCGAAAAATTTCTTCAAATGTCCATCGATCCTACCCAGGAGATGACGAAAATGAGGTCCGTTCAAAATTATATATATATATATATATATATATATATATATATATATATATATATATATATATATATATATATATGTCTGTTAACGCTCTAGCATTCGCAATTTTTGTTTAATCGTTACGAAATTCGATATTTAACCGTTTTATGTTAAAATGCAGATCGAGTTTGTTAATGGCTGAAATCGGACTAGAGGGAGGGGGAGTTTAGAGGGGGGATTTTCGAAAATTCAAAATATCTCCGTTATTATGCATGGATCGAAAATTGTATAGAACCAATCTTATTGCAAATTACATTTACTATAAATATTGTTATATACATTTATTCTCTATCTTGAATATTAACCGAGATATTTGCATTTTTATGAAGTCTGTGGTCGGGTGTAGTTCGGGTTAGGTCGGCCATTTTCGTAACTTGTCGGCTCAGGTGTAAGCCACTTCTAACCTTACTTGTTGTTCCTAATCTTGCCTTACCTTCTTTACTTTGTGAGATTTATGCAAATACGTTCTGTTCATCCACCCCCCCCCTTCTTTAGTTCTTGGACTACTAAAATTTGAGATATTAAAATATAAATTATTCTTACAATTCAGAAGCCGTTTCAGTTGGGAATTTATTGTGATTAACTGAAAGATTTCTCATTACCGTTTGTATTTAATCACCGTGGTGTTGTGTTACCAGTATGGAGAATTCTCTATTGTAAAATTTCACATGGGAAATCTGCTTAGTTTACGCAGCCCCTGCGTGACAGACTTTTACGTAGTGACGTTGTCAACTCGACGTATAACCCCAGTTAACCAAGGTGGACCTGGAATGAGTTGTGTCCTGTATACTAACGAGCCTTGGGAGGGGGGAAGTGGTCATATCACCAACGTTTTCTAGACAACGGGATCTGGGAGAGTCCTTCATCATACCGACGGATTCCAAACTTATTTACTCGCAAGACTCCCATAATTCCTCTCTTGCTGCGACACCAGCGCGCTAGAGTAGCAAACCTTTGTACTAACGCCACGGTCACCCATTCAAGAACTTATAATACTCGATGTTGCTTGACACAGGAACGATCAGTTCCTGTTTTCATTAGACGGGGATTATAAGTTTTCATTCTTGAGAACTCTCATTACTATTTTAATATTTTCTTTATCATTATATTGTCACACAATAATTGTGAGAACGAGTTTCAACGAGTGTCCTCTTGCGAAAATTTTTTATCATTTATCCGTTCATTGCATTGTTGTTTGTTACTGTGTCGGCATTTGCAATCGTGCTGTTCAACATTAATATCAGGAAAGACATACAACGCCTGGTTTTTGGCCAATGATATAGGCCACAGGATAAGAAAAATTAGAAATACATATTCAATGAACTATGTATGTACTTCAACTGTCCCAATTTTTATTTCATCTTACCAAACTCGATATATAAGAAGCATTTCATGTAGAACTAAAGACGATAGAAAAAGGAAGGTTTAGAGGAGGAGAAAATCGAAAATTTATTATAAGTACCTTCGTTATTATGATTATGTCCGAAATATCGTATATACTGTTGAAAATTTACTTTTCCGTAAATGCTGTGCGTAAACATGATCTCTGTTGAATATTAACCGAGATTGTAGCATCTCTCAATTTTCAGCATACAGTAAACCCCCCGTTGCATTTGAACTGTAAACGAATATTACACGAAACGTCTTATTTCAAGCTTTAATACCAAATACTATTTTCGCTAGATCTTTAATTGATGAAATACATGAAAATACGTTGTGTGACGGGGTCATCAATTAAGATTTTGTTTCGTGACTCGAAAATGATTATTTGATCTATAAGATAATCGACTTTTAATCGTTTCATTCGATATTAAAGATCACAATCGTTCGCTGTAGTGGGAGGTTTAGAGGCAGAAGGAATTCGAAAGTTCAAAATATATTCGTTATTATGATTGGGACCAAAAGATGCTATAGAACCAAACTTTTTGAACACTTGCTGCTCTACAATTGATAATCCATACATTTTTTTGGTAACTCAAATATTACACTAGTTATTTGTACTCTTTTGTTTTCAATCTTCAATAACCCCCCCCCCCTTCTAATCATCAGGTTTTTATTTAGATTAGAGAATACTGTGATATGGAATCAGTGGGGTGTCATTCCAACACTTGGGACATCTGATAAGTTTACGCAGACACTGTATGACGGACTTTTAGCAGATTTCCCTTAAGGGAAATCAGCTATTGAGTTCGTACTCATGACGGAATTTTCGAAATTTTTCTTCAAATGTCCATCGACCCTACCTAGTAGATGACGAAAATGAGGTCCGTTCAAAACTGTGTGTGTATATATATATATATATATATATATATATATATATATATATATATATATATATATATGTCTGTTACCACAATTTTTGTTCGATCGTTACCAAACTCGACATTTAGTCGTTTTATGTAAAATAAAAAAAAAGACCAAGTTCGTTAACGGCTGAAATCGGACCAGTGGGAGGCGGGAGGGGTTTAGAGGGGAGGATTTTCGAAAACTCGAAATATCTCCGTTACTATACGTCGGATCGAAAAATTGTACAGAATCAATCGTATTGCAAATGAAATTTACTATAAATATTGTTATATACATTTATTCTCTATCTTGAATATTAACCGAGATATTTGCATTTTTATTAAATCTGGGCGGCTAACGTACGAGAGACTTTCCCGCCAAAAGCTAGTTCCGCCGTTTCCTTAACTGCTCGGCTCTCATGAAATTTCTCTATTGTAAAGCTTCACGTGGGAAATCTGCTTAGTTTACGCAGCCCCTGCTTGACGGGCTTTTTAGTTTCCTGTACAAAGTGCAGGAAGAGTTGTAATCGCTCTAGTCTGCTAAAGCAAGTCAATTATGAAATCCCAACGATGAAGCATATATGATATTTTTGTTTTGATCAGCTGTTCTATCTACATATAATCCGTTATTGGTTGCCGATCGGAACTTAGGAACACAACCCGTCTTGTAAATGTTATTTAAAATAAAATGATGTTTTACACTTTATTTTCGGCCATCTCTGCAATAGCTATAAGACAAGTTGCATGGAAAGCTATGCCATTTCAAAATTAAATACGGGTCCCAGATATTGCATATAGGTTTGTTAGTTCAGAATTATAGAGTTTCAAGTGTAAAAAGCAATACTTTCAATATGTCTCCTTTTTAACGCCTTTTAACCTCTCAATATCTTTCGGAACTTAGCGAATTTGCAGGGAAAGTTGTTATTTGCAGTGCTCAGACTGATTAGAAGTCAGTACTTAAGTCAGAACAATATCTCACTTGGCTGGAGTTCGTAACTAGGTCAAGTCTGTAACTAATATCTTCCACTAAGAAGGTGGAGTTGGATTTTCATCATTCATCGGGACTAGTGTGTGTGCATCATGACCCAAATCTCTGAGATGACTTTAAACTCCCTCGGATATCGTTTACAGAGTACCACTATTTCTCTGGATTTCCAGAATGACCCTTAAAAGGTATATGGGCTCAACAGAGAGAAAAGAAAAATCAGTGGTGTCCCGGGTTTTGAATAATTTCAAATTAAATTTTGAAAAATTTCTTTGTTAATCCTCAATTCGTTTCAGTCCACCATTTGCTTGCTATTCCTTGACAAATGTTAAAATAAGAAGCTTATTGCCAACAATGTCGATGTAATGTAATTATTATACAACAGAAGTCTCTAAACAAATGCCTTATCGTCTGTATATATGTATTGTACACACCCACCCACACACACACACACACACATATGTATATATATATATATATATATATATATATATATATATATATTTGTCCACGTGCAGGCGCACGCGTGAGTATGTGTGTGTTCATCTGGAGGGAGTATCTTTCGAGCAGATTACTGCAGAGTTTTGAACTATTAAACTGGTAGTGTGTTTGCTTTTGCTTTCCTGTCCGTAATAAGCATTCAAGTATGGATCCCAAAACATTTGTGCTAAGTCTTTGTGACATTACATAGGACTCTTCTGAGCAATGTAATTCTCTCAATATAATTCTGAAGCAACGGAAAATTGGATTTAGTGCTGGATCACCAGATCAAGTTGGACTCAAAACAATCCAACATGGAAGTTCTAAATAAGGTAAGAGATAGTAAATGTCATATCAATAGCACGAAAAGAAGGAGGGTGACACTTCTTGGACAGTATGGTACGGTCATTGGAAATAAGAAATGAGGAAGGTCTAGAATGTCTTTCCTTTTCAGATTTCAAAGAATTTATGAATTTCGGTGGGTATAATGAGAAGAAAAGAGCAACTTAGTTGCAACTACAAGGCGTAGCTTTTAGAACATGATGATATGTGCGTATGTGAATCTCTCTCTCTCTCTCTCTCTCTCTCTCTCTCTCTCTCTCTCTCTATATATATATATATATATATTAATTTAAGAATTGCTCACTAAAAATGAGTTTTGAAGAGGTTAAGATCATCGTGACTAATTAGCGATGGCGAACACTTTGTTAAATGTAAAGGTGAAAAGATCATATAAGACTTGGATGAGTTGCATAATCTTGACAATTTTTTCATTTCTTTATTGCTGCTATGAAGTATATGAAAAAAAATAATAACTAAAATGTTGACAGCCATTTGTACTTATGACTGCTAGGACATGACACATTAATAATGTGTAGATTAATAAATATCCAAAGAGATTATAAGGTTACAGAGAGCGCGTAGGTTTTATATAGCTTGTCTAACAGCTGACCTTTCAGCAGCGGGTAAACAATGTCGTTTTCCATTTTCGGTCACCTTTGCCCTCTTCAACTTAAATCCACTCAAGATCGGCCACCAGTTTTGTCACGCTCGTAACTCGTGTAGACTGTTTTCATTCTTGTTTTTTTTTCTTTTTCTTTTTTTATTAATTCCATGCTGGTGAGTTAACATTTTATTGAGGAGCTATTTGTCGAACATAGATTTTATTATCACGTCATTAACTCAATTATTCTACCGTAATGGTAATTCTTCTTATTCTGGACCTAATATTATTTTATATTCTTCAAATTTTATGGCAAGGGTCTCCAATGAAATCATTTTTTTCCGGTGAAACTTTATTGAAACTGCCCTACATGTTCCGTGGCTAATTTGCCACCTTTTCAGGGGCTATACCCTTTAAAAAAAAATATATTAAAAATATTAATAACATTAATTTAACACATCCCTTAATAATTCTTTTGCTATATATTGTATTAGTAGGTGCTACATTTATGATATATTTATTAAATATAATTATAAATTGCTAATTACATATATTATAAATGAATATTATTTTTATTATTTATTAACGTCCACTTTTTGCAACTAAGGCTAATTGGGACGGGTTATCTACAGGTTACCACCCTTTTCTAGCCAGGGTGGGATTTTAGGATGTTATTTAATGAATTTCGTCACTAAATAATTTCCTTCGCCCAGGCGAGAATCGAACTCGCCACTATAGGTTTGCCATGTGAAATAAAGGTCAACGCTTTAACAACGATATATTACAGTTTGAGAATCGTTGACAAAAATTTTATTAGTCCTCCTCTTACCACAAATATAGGAGCATGTCCAAATAATGATATAAATGTAGCGTGCAGTCCGGTGAGTATACGCATTATCAGACTCACTTGTCGAAAACAATGGGGCCTGAAAAGTTGCATTTGTTCCACTGTAATGGCAATAAGATATGATTTAGTAGTTTAATGTAAAATTGAATTCATTGATGTTAGAACTTACTAATCATATATACTCTGATCACATGCACTTTGGCTAGTATAATTAACATGTAGTGGATATTTATTAACTCCCAGTTTATGCTACAACCACTGATCGGCAATGGTTTTGTTTAGACTCTTTTCCAGCCGGAGTGGGACTAACAAGTTTATTTAGTATTTTCAGCAATAAAAAATAATGAAATCCCCATTGCCCACCCAGTATTCGAATCTGCGGCACTAGGGAAACTTACGATTTAATAGCATATTGCAACGCAAAGCCACAAATAATAAAGAGACACAGAAGTATATAAAAAAAAATCAATAAATGAAACATTTTTTCGATACTATTAATTTTTAAACAGAAATAATTTTATATGGCCCAAGCCTTTAAATTCGATTAATGTTGTTAATCTATATTCAAAGAAGATTTGAGTGATGGATCTATTTTGTATTTAACTCAAAAAAAGATAAAAAGAATTTTGATTTAGCTGCTAATGCAGTCCCTTTCATTTGCTGGTGTGGCCTCGACAGTGCTTCGCCTATATGCTCTTTCCAGTTTCAGCCTGTTGAAACTGGGTGACAAATGGAAACAAGACAGCTAATGAATTAAAACTCCATGCGTAACGCACACAAAGTAGTTTTTTCATGGGCAGGAATACTACGTAGTTTTGTCTTCATTAATTGCTTTACGAAAAAAAAAGACTTGAAACATAAGTTCCTACAAGAGATGAAAGTAACATCATCACATAAACCTCTTGCAGTTGTGAAACTCACAACTAAGAGTGAGGGACTGAATACTGATGGCCAAAAATGAAAAATGCAAATAGCTCAGTAAATTTTCGCGTTTTATAAAAAGATTTATTGTTCAGCATTACTTTATCGGAAAGGTTTGTTATAGAGAAATATGTAATCTGATTTAATATTTTTGACAAGTTACATACAGAACTTATTCATTAGTGTTATATGAATATTTTAAATATCGAGTTTGCGTCCGTTCAGTATATACCATTTGAATTTCGAATGAATCTAATCTTCGTAATCATTTAAGTATGATCTGTGTAAATTTGAAGTACTTTTCTTAAACCTTTTACATACTCAACAAATTCTTTCATTGAGCATACTGTTTAAGGTATCATCAAGTATTTATATTGAGCATTCAATTTCATTACAATTTTTTTATTCCCCGTTTCATCCTGATTTACAACAGCGGTCCTTCTTTGGATCTAGCCGCATTGACGGCTTTTGTGTGTGACTGTATATGAGCACTTAGTTATTTTGAATACTACTTCCATCAAATCCCATGAATATTGAACCTCCCGACTGGTACAATGTATTATCAGTTGTTATATGTAACATTTATCAGAGAAACGTCTACAATACCTTAGGACAATCCCAGAGTACCAGTGACATTCTGACCAGGGAAGCTAGCCTGCTTGCTGCCTGGCAAATATCTGGAGGAAGGGATCCAATGAGTGCAGTTGTCCTATTCTGGAGAACCGTCGCAAGCACTGTTTCTTCGGACGAGTCTGAAACAAATCACACATTTATGGAACAAATAGTTTATAAATAGTAAATATGGATTACAATAATGTTTTACTGTTTCGCTTACATATTATATATTTTTTCTGGTGATGGCATGTTAAAAAAATAAATGCCGAAAACAGTTTCTGACAGAAATTAGTTACTAATTTTTAAATGACGAATAGGATAGTTTGGCTTCGGCTACAAAAGTACTCAATCAATCAAGAGTATTTTGTATGGCTACAGATACGAAAATTGTATATGGCTGTGGTGGTAATAATATATCGATTATTTGTTAACAGTAAGATCATGGAAGGCAAGAAAATATTCTAAAGTTGAGAGGAGTAGGAAAATTTTACATTAAAAGGAACACACAAAAAAGATGAAATAACATAAATTCCATTCCAATATTGTTACACGGAAGATGCAATTTCATAATAGGATGATTACGTCTTAAATGGAGAGTGGGGAAGGGTAAGAAGAAGTGGAAGGGTTAAGGAAAAAAACCTAAGGATATAAGTCATTGAACCTGTAGCATTTTGAATGTGTAGGATATATTTTTTGATTGACAGTTTTATAATTGATGCTATTGTGATTCATGTTGATGTGGAAAGTTTCAGAAATGAGACGTCTGCGACGGTGATTTTTTTATTTTTATTGTATAATATAGAGGTGTTGTCAAAATCTGAATTGCGGTTATTTGTAAGGGCGGAACTGTCTGTGTTCTTTTATAATGAAGGGCTTGTTTTGGTGAAGTTTGTTTACCCCTATGCATAAGTACAGTATGACTTGTGGATGTAGAGTATTTGGTAGATGACATTTGTGGATTCTTCGTGAAACAGTCTTTTAGTTTAATGTATAGTGATTTGAGCCTGTGTGTGGTATTTGGTACAAGATTAATACTAGGTAACGTTTCTTTCATGGTTTTGTTGTTTTTTGATCCGTTAAGTGTTTTTGATTTCATGAAGATTGAAAAATAAAAAGTGAAGTGCTAATTTGATTATGTATGTTGTTGGATATGTTTTTTGAATTATTTTGAAATTGGATTTATTTGGGCGAAGGACTTGTTGCTCGGGTTTACCCGTCCAGTCCCGACAACATTTGTAAAATGATGAGCTTCCATAAGGGCTTAAATAGTCCCAAAACTTTTTCAATCCGGTTACACCATAATACAGAAAGTAATGGCTGGCAATTACAAAGCGAAGAGGAGGAAGTCGGGGAATGAAATTAGGCCATCATGACGTACTCAAGAAATATGAGTTGGAAGAGCCTTAATGGAGGACCCGCCAACCCTCCAATGATACAAGTTTCCTTTGCCCTATAGACTCAAGGCATATACTTCAAAATTGTATTTCTCCATTATGTCAAAATAAGTCCCGAAACTTACTTTTACGCGAGAAATATCGAAAATTAATTATAACTCTTAATTGAGTGTCACTCAAAGTAATTTTTAGTAATCCTGTTAGTGTAATGTTGGCCAAAGTTTCTTATATATATCGCTCTAAAAACTTTGAAAGCCCTTAAACGCTCTTATATTATTTGCTCTCGCCCAAGACGTGACAGCCTCCAAATATGAGGGCGAATACAGGTGATGTCAAATACTCTCAAGCTTCATTGATCTTAGAGAAAAATAACGCAGAAGGGGTTGGGAAAGTTGACGTCTTAAGAAGAAAAGTTGAAGTTAAAAAACTTTATCCACGGGGTGTGTAACAGAAGGCCAAGTTAAGTAGTCTATATGTATACGAAATGTATTTCTGCACTACATTTAAAATTATTTCAATTTAGTGTAACGTATGGCATTGCTGTGCTGATGGATCGGATCAAAAAATTCCATAAAATATAATTTATAGGTATTCTTTAATAAACTATAAGGGGCGGGGCGCTGCGTGTTGAAGTGTTGGTACATCTGCCACTCCCCTCAGTAAGCTGAAGGTAAAAATAAGTGCAGGTTCGATCACCGTCAAGGGTGAACATTAATTCATGTACCAGCTCGTTAACAAAGCGCGTTAGTGTCGCAGCGTTTATGGATCCGAGGAAGGCTAACGAGTAAATGCAACTGACAGCCCCTCGGGGTGACTAACGATTATGGACTTTCTTAGGGACCCCCCCCCCCCACAGGCAGGCTGACACTTGGTGAACTGACCACAGACCTCCCGGGTACAATGGGGCCCGTCAGTCTACTTGAGAAAACATATTCCGGGCCCTTCTTGGTTAACGGGAACGTCGAGCTAATCACTGACTACTTAAAAACTCAGATCAAAAATACTTGGAGTTATGCCTGGCTAAAGGTTTTAGGTTTATAATGCCAGCCGAAAAAAAGAAGAACCTGCTTAACCTTAGCAGATTTCCCATGTGAAGGTTTAAAATAGATATACATACAGATAACACTACCGTGAATGCTCAGTAAATGTACAATACAAGTTAACAATCTCTACAACGGAAAGCGGCTAAATTGTAAACAGACAAGCTTGCCAGCCTCGTAGCGCTGCATAGATAGACCGGAAAGACAAAAAAATAATGAAATATATCTGAATGTAACATATTAATTTTATTGAAAACAGTTTACTAATGGTCATGCTGTAATTTATAATGAATCAGAATCAGTTTTATCTCAATCACTCAAATTTTAGTAATCCAACAAACAAAAGAAGGGGGGGGGGGTAAACAGGACGTATTTGCATATATCTCACAAAGTAAAAGTTCAATGAAAACAATATTTGGTATTCAGGCTTCAATTAATATGTTTTATTATATATCAATGAATTGTTTATGTAACAGTCGTAGTATGTTGGGGTTTACTAAAGGCCGAAACTGCAAAATTCAAATATCTCGGTTTATATTCAAGATAGAAAATAAATGTATATAACAATATTTATAGTAAATTTAATTTTCAATACGATTAATTTTATACAATTTTTCGATCCGACGCATAATAACGGAGATATTTCGAATTTATATATACACACAGTTTTGAACGGACCTTGTTTTGGTCATCTAATGGGTACGATCGATGGACATTTGAAGAAAAATTTTGTAAATTCCGTCATGAGTACGACCTCAATAGCTGATTTTCCTTGAGGGAAATCTGCTAAAAGGGCTTACATAAATGTTGAGTAACTCTTACGGGTTTAAAGATACGTTGTTTTAAACTTCGTCGCTGGGAACCTATTATAGTTGTCATGTGCGGCGTAACTCCAGGGGGTTGATGTGGCGGTCCAGAATATTTTTTCTAATGAGTAGCTGTCACAAGCGAACACCCAACATGACCACCAGAAGAAGCCGATTGGAAAATCAGCTAAAAGGTTTAAAGATATTTACAATTTCCTTTTTTCCCAACATGTAACCAACTTCCCGTCGAATTCATTCAAACTAGAGATGCACAACATGTTGCAACACTTCTAAATATGAAGTTTCAATATTCTGCTACTAATTGCTTTTGAGCTATGCGAGATGCGAACAAAGAAGTAAAAAATATTCATGCCGATGTTTCTCAAATCTATGCAAAATGTTTCTCAGACTTTATTATTTATTTTTGAAGAGTGTTTCTTAAGAAATCACGCCCTTTTGGCAGGTCCCATTTAATGACCTAGCCCGAGCCCCTGATAATATTTTTTATATGTACAAAAGATGAAACGCTTGAATAAATTGGTTTGTGCGCAAAACTTTTAAGTGGAGCGTTAAATTATCGCTGTAGCTCAGAAAATAAACTTTTTAAAAGGCTGTGAAATTTAATTGGAATCACTTTTATGTCACTGGTGAAAATACATAAGATTTGTATAGAAAATATTTGTGTTTATCATAAAAATGTTACAAATTAAGATTTGTTTCGTTTTCTTATCCACTGTGTTGTTATGTAGCCTCTCCTAAAAGGCTATGGTTGGGCTAAATGCTTCACATATGAGTTAAAAGCTTCAAGTATTACATTATCATTAGCGAATTTTATGGCATATTTTAAGTACACGACTTATGTATTTTCATTTTTTAACGAACTCAATGGACGGGATAAATATCACGAACGATGAAGAGTGTATTGTGTAAATCCTTCGGCGAAATTTTGCAGATATAAACTGTTCAGCTGATAATATATCTGTTGCTTGTTATGGATCTTTAATAGGGGGCAGGTGTAGTATTGTGGTGGTTTTGCAGGCTGGCCACCATTCATCACAATAGGCCTATTAATTCACATCTCTCGGGCATCGTAAATATACAAAATAATGGCTCCATTGCTCCGGTGTTCGGACCCCTACATCAAATCAGCCCCCATCATCAGAATTCCCTAATGGATTTCTATCCAGCGGTGTTAAAATATAGTCAGGGAGCTGTCATTTGAACCACTCTAAGAATAATAATAATAATAATAATACAGATGCAGCAACAGCTGAAGTCGTTGGGGCTTTCCATTCATTCGGAGTACTGTACACTGCACACAAACAGTGCACAAAACACAGTACTCTTAAGCCGGGCACCGACTATCAGGTACACCTCAAAAGTACGCCTGATCAGGTATACCTGTGAGGTTATAACTAATACAGAAGTTCAATTTTTGAAAGCCACTACCTTAAAGGTACATTATTTCTCAATAACGTGGATACGATTTAACTAATATTCTGTTTATCAATCCCAATATCAGCTGTTCTCAATTGGAGATATGCTGGAATAGATCTGAAAAATATGATATTCATTTGCATAACCTCGAATGAAAGTTTTGCCAGTCGAAAGTTGATCTTGGGCATAGAATAAGTAGGAAAAATCATTTTTGCGTGAACTTCCAAAAGCAGAGGGAGGTTTGGTCGAATTGGGGAAAGTTCTTAGTTGCAGCACATTTAAATACCTGGGAGAAATAGTTACGGAGAGCAGTAGAGTGGAAGCAGATAAGAAAGCCAGAATAGTCCCAGAAACTAGATGATTCGTTGACTTGCAAAAATATTTCTAATTTATATGTCCTCCAGGAGGAAAACAAAAGTACAAATATACAGAGCTGTTCTCAGAACAACAGTCATATGAGAGAGAAGAGCACTTTGAAAGAAATTGGAGGATCCTAGCTGCAGTACTGATTGGCATAAAATGTTGGCAGATCCTTAGGACAGTAGCGTCTAGAATTAAGTAAGATCTTGGAGGCAGTACTCTGTATCAAAGATTAGAAACAGACAGGTTTTCCTCGTCTACATTAATTAAACCTCTTCTCCTTTTATTGTATCTTGCCATGTATTTTAATATTTTATTTACTTGATTATGGTATAGAGAAATTTTAATTTTAGTGCTATGGCACATTATTTTCATAACTCCGATTACTTCTTCTAAGGTATTCCAACAATACATAAACGTAGAGTATTCCGGATCTACCGACTTCAGTAAATTTGAACTTGTAATAGAGTTGTTAAATAATTTTATCACCTTCTAGGTTTTATTAATTGGAAACATTAAGTTAAAAATTATTATAAGTGAGAATAATTAATTAATGTAAACCAATTACTCAGAAGCCATTTATTCTGTGTGATATCATAAGAAGTTGACATCTCTTAACTCAATTAGGGCGGGGGAGGGTTAAGTTTGAACCCTTTGTAAGACCGCAAGTTTATACGCCCCGAAACTAAATGAGAATGTTCTGCTTTTGAGGTTGGAGTGAATAATGTTGCAAAGTTTCTTAGTTCTTAGAGTTGTCCGAAAGGAAGTTGAAAGCAACGGGCTGAACGCCGGCCTGGAACTGTTGATCAATATTAGGGAGATTAGAGGTGTTAAGGGACATGTTCCCCAACTACCTGGAGCTGGAGTCTAGCCTGGAAGTGAGGGAGGGATGAAAGGGCAACTCCTGAGATTCTCGCCTTTTGAGGTCACAGGAACCGTAGCTTAATGAATGGGATCAGTAACTAATAAATTCTTAGTTGGGGAACACCTGTTTGACTGTGGCTAACTTTCTGCTAACAGGAATATTATCAATGATCATCGTTTATTTATTAAGGGTCTCATTATACTTCTGAGGCTAATCGTGGGATGTCTAGTGATTACTATTCTTTTCTAGGCATAGTAGGACTAAGGGTTTTAGCAGATTTCCCTTAAGGGAAACTACTTATCAAGGCAGTGCTCATAAAGCGATTTTTGAAAAATTTGTTCAAATGCTCATCGCTCCTTAGCTAGGAAATGACGTTCTTTAAAGATCAAGAGGATGTCCTGGTTGGTGGTGTTCAATGTATACATCCATGGTTGTAAAAAAGGTCAGCCTCTCCACTAGGTTTTGAAATGTTCATTCCAGAGTTAACTTTCGAGGGCCCAGCCTCATCATTAACCCTAGAATGCCAGTGAACGTAAAAATTACGTATGATCTGTTTTGAACTGTTATCAAAGGGCCGTTAACGACCCCACCACCCATATGAGCCCTCCAGACATTCGGCCTTCACCTCCGCCAAGTGCAGCTATGTGAACCTTCCCACTCATCCAATAATATTTTTTGAAATAAAAACGACACGTAATATTTACGTATCAATACCATTAACCGCAACTTTTTGGCACGTAAAATTTACGTATCGCTACTAATAACAGGTTTTTATGCCATAACATAGTTAATGTTAATCTCAATTTATTTTCTTCCAATTTATTTTTTATATTATAATTTATTTTTTCTTAATGTTTTTAACTTTTACTTTGAATATAAAAAGACAAAGATGTATAAAAAGAATATAAATAATCTGTTTATAGTTTCGGAAAAATGGAGAAAAAATATTCATTGGATGAAGAAATCAGAAATTTGTTGAAGGAATTCTCCGATGACTCAGATGAGAAAAATGACAATTATGAAATAGTTGGGTATGGATAGGACAGCAATGATGATCCGGAGTATTCTTCAAGAGATGAGGAGGTTGAGCCTTCGGATATAATTGCAAGACAGAGTGGGCTAGATAGCGATGAGAGTGTGAAAATTTTAGAACATAATAAGGCAATTGAAGAAAGAGAAGAAACACAGAAGCAAAAAAAAAACTAAAAACTCTCAACCTAACACAATATTGACAGATCAGTTACAATAAATGTAGAAGGTGGGGTTGTGCTTGGTAAGAATGGATATGAATGGAGCACACAACCTCCGGAACGTGTTTCGAACAAAGCGCCTGAAAGGAACGTCGTGCACATTATTAGATATTAACGTAGATATAAGTTAAAGATAAGTGTATGTTTTAATAAAATAAAAAAATAGTCCCAAACATTAACAAATTTTGAATAATTTCAACAATTAACAGTTGCACACGTAATATTTCAGTACCATTAAGTGGGAAATTATATCACTACCATTCTAGGGTTAATGCTTTGTTAAAATCCATAACACACAAACGAGAAAATAGGAAAATATACACTCAATAATTTTTAAAACAATAACAAGTCATAGCAATCAAAAGAATTTTTGGAAAAATTACAAATAGACTTAACTTTATTTGTTTTAAACATTATTATTATATAATTTAAAAGCTTCAACAGGAATAAATACATAAATACCCCCTCCTCTATTTTTCCCAAAAATAATTTCCTATAAATAAATCAACAATCATATAAGAGTACTGTTTCTTTTTTAAATGTTAAGTTGTTTTCTCTAATTGATATTATTCTAAAAAAAATATTTTGATTGATAAGACTCAAGTTGTTTTAAAAATGTTTGACTGTATATTCTTCTATTATGTGTGTTATGATTTTAACAGAGCACTGATGATGAGACTGAGCCCTCGAAAGCTAGCTCTGGAATAAACATTTAAAACTTAGTGGAGGTGTTGACCTTACTTTTATTTTCAATTTTGGATGCAAAGATCGAGTTCCGTAATTGACTGAAATCGGAGGTGTTAAGGGGGGGGGGGGTTGATAAATCGAAATATCCCAATTATTATGAATCTGATTAAAATATTGAATATTCGGGGTTATTATTATTATTTATTAACGTCCACTTTTGGCAACTCAGGCTAATTGGGACGGGTTATCTACAGGTTACCACCCTTTTCTAGCCAGGGTGGGACTTAGGATGTTATTTTATGAATTTCATATTCGTGTTTGGTAGCAAATCAAGCTCTCAGCCATTGTGTTCCACATCCTCCATTTACTATTGATTTATATTTAGATTCAGAAGATAACCTCATTTTTTATTTCGCGTGTTATGAACAATACGCTGCAGTGAAGCTTGATAAGAGGCATTAAAGGGCATATCCGGAAATAAGAAGTAACCCGTACTATATGAGCAAAATGATTTGCGTTTGGGACAAAAACTACACTATCTGAGACGTTTGTTTCTACAACACTGGACTATATCTCTTTTTCTAATTTCTTCTACTTAAACTATTAAATAAGGAATGTAATAAATACATTTACTCATCATATTTTATGGTATAAAAAACATTTTTTCGGTGCAAACTTTATTGAAACTGCTCAACATGTTTCGTGGCTTACTTGCCACCTCTTCAGGGGGGCTATCCCTTTTCAAACAAAAATTAATAATATTAATTTAACAAAACCCTTAATAGTTCATGGCTAGCTATTGTATTAATAGGTGTCTACATCTATGATATATTTATTAAATCTAATTATAGATTGCTCCTAACATTTCTGAAGTGCTCGTTTCCCTCTTACATTCGTTGCAACTGTCCTCACTGAGGAGGTAGTTGATACTGAGGTTTATGAAGTAGGTTATCAGCTGACTACAAATCAATTATTTATATGTCAATCTTGGTCTTGATTATTTCCCGTCATAATGTAAAATCGATTAATTTCAGATAAAAAGTTATAGAATAAATTATTGAGGTATTTGATTTCTGTTTTTTTTTTTGTTTACTGCCGTTTTTCTATTTCTTATTATTATGTGAATATTCCCTTTTATTTTTCGTTTAGTATTATTTCTTTCTTTATCAAATTATTTTTACTTCTTCAAAATTGTAGGTGTGTTTCTTGGATTAGAATGATACGTCAAAACAGTGTTATTTCCATTATTAACTATACTTTTTACGCGTTGTTTTAGCCTTTTATTCACCAAAATAAAAATAATTAGTATACTCGTATCATACCTATCAATACAATATCTAGCAAAGAATTATTAAGGGTTTTGTTAAATTAATATTATTAATTTTTTATATATTTTTTTGAAAATGGATTGCCCCTAAAAGGGATTTAGTGCATTTATTCAAGAACTGGACACCATTTTGTAGATCTACACCTACTGTATATACACATATGTAATGTTTACATATTTTTTTTTTCTTTTTCTTTATATTATTTTTTTATTGTTCTTGTAATGTTTATAATTAATTGTTGTATACAAAATACTATAATGTAATCATTGAAATGTGTGTAGTATCCAATGGATGGAGCACACAAAATTTAAATAAATTCCCACATGTGAGGGATACTCTGCGTGGAACAGGAGTGGATAGCCCCTGAAGAGGTGGAAAGTAAGCATGGACACATGCAGGGCTTGAAACTGCCCTAAAAAGGTGCTAAAGTTTGCACCGAAAAAAAATATTTTGTTGGTGACACTTGCCATAAAATATGATGATATGATGAGTATATAAAAAAATATTGGCTAGAGAATAAAAAGAATAAATTAATTTATGTAGAAGATAATTGCGCACACAAATGGTTATATACTCACACATATTCATTTATTGCTTAGGACCGTTGAATAAGTAAAGATTTTTATGACAACTCCCATCTTAAGGGCAACCTGAAATCCTCGTACTTCTGGTGTATGAAATTTAAAAGATTCAATCGTAAACTAGCTGAAATATAATTATAAAGACTAAATGTAAGTAAATCCAGTGCGATCATCCCACCGAAAAAGGAAGTTAAATAACATTGATTTAGTGTTTTAGCAGATTTCCCTTAAGGGAAATCAGCTATTGAGGTTGTACTCATGACGGAATTTTCGAAATTTTTCTTCAAATGTCCATCGATCCTACCTAGTAGATGACGAAAATGAGGTCCGTTCAAAACTGTGTATGTGTGTATATATATATATATATATATATATATATATATATATTTGTCTGTTACCGCTCTAGCGGTCGCAATTTTTGTTTGATCGTTACCAAACTCGATATTTAGTCGTTTTATGAAAAAAGAAAGATCAAGTTCGTTAACGGCTGAAATCGGACCAGTGGGAGGGGGGGTTTAGAGGGGGGATTTTCGAAAATCAAAATATCTTCGTTACTATACGTCGGATCGAAATATTGTATAGAATCAATCTTATTGGAAATTAAATTTACTATAAATATTGTTCTTTACATCTATTCTGTATCTTGAATATTAAGCGAGATATTTTCATTTGTATTGTGCGTGGTCGGCAGGAGTCGGCTATGTTCGGGACATTCCGCCGAGAGCTAGGGCGGCCGTTTTCGTAACTAATCGTCCCTCGTGAATAGGTTTGGAGATTCATTACTACTACTGATATTATGAGGCAGATTTCTCTATTGTAAAACTTCACGTGGGAAATCTGCTTAGTTTACGCAGCCCCTGCGTGACGGACTTTTACAATATAATAAAAGAGTAATATCTTAAAGAAATGCATGTATATTCATAATAATGTTGTAAATATGTATTCAATAAACAATTAGGAAGTTACAGGCACACATTTAGATTTAAAATAACAATCAATAAGTAACTTGAAAATTAGATGAATGCATGCAAACTTAATAAAGTAACAATACGTGAACCACGATTTAAAGAAATGCATTTAAATTCGGAATTAAAACGTTTCTTTTTCTAAGATTCACATTAATAAAAGCTGACTGAATGAGTGTAATTCAATTACTGCTGATGAAATATCGATATTTAAAATCAAAAAGTCACATCATTTAATCGAAAAATGATTTTTTTCCCCTTCCATTTTTAAGTTATCTTCTTTAGATTGAAGGCTTGAGATAAAAATATTCCTTGGAGATTGATGTGTTGAAAATGCTTTTAATATTTCCCTTCCGCCAATTTCATTTTTAAGCCCCTCCAAGGTAACAACCGTGAAGGTGAAAATTGGATTATTCCGTTTAAATCTATAGTTTTTTTGTTTTTTTTAAAAAAGTAGTTTTTTACCCCTTTATTTCTTTGGCTCCGTCCAAGACGATTTATAACGGATATAAAACAATATCGCAAGCTAAAAGTGGATCGGAAATTGGTTTTAATATTCCTGCCCGTAAAAATTTTCTTTCAATACTATAGTGCGCGAAGGGATAGAAATATATAAATACTACCATTTCAAGAAGTATCAGGTTTTCAGCCAAGACATTTTTTAATACTATCTTTGTAAAACATTAAGTAATATAACTTCATGGAATAGTCAAGAAGGGTATGGGGGATAAATAAATGAAAAATAATAAAAACGTATTATCAGGCAGATCTCAAAGATGAATTGACATTTAAGGAAAAGCGGATAAAATTACTTAAAAAAAATAATACAATTTCCACATCCATTTTCCTTTGTAGTGGACTCCTTACATAAGGCTTTTAAATGATAGGGACCTCCAAACATTTGTCAAACCTATGGTGCGTAATAGTACACTGCGCCTAGAAGATGGTCAAACCCAGCTTAGTGGTGATCTTCGTGAATGGCTAAATTTTACCACATTTGACTTTTGGAAAGAAACGAATAAATGGAATTTTAAATATTAAAGTCATGAACAGCTGTAAAACAAATGTCTGTCACACAAGACTGCGTAAACTGAGCAGATTTCCCACGTACTGGTATAAGACACAGGCCATCACATCTCACCACCTATTTACTATTTCACTCCTAGTAAGAAACCTTTAACCGAATTTTTAATGGACCAGTATTGATAGTAATAATCAGCCGTAAGTTGGGGTCTACTAAGACTAAAAGGACGACATATAACACTCTTAATATTTTAAAAAAATAAATGTATTTAACAACGATTGTAGAAAATTAAAATTCCAACAGTATTGGTTACATAAACTTTTCCGGTTCAACCTATAGTAACCGAGATATTTTATATATTCAATTATTCCCTTCTCTAGTGAGTTTACTGAAGGTTTAAAACTCAAACAAAAATCAAATATGTATCTCGGTTAATATTTTAATTTTTTGGAATTGTCCCTCTAAACCCCTCCCCTCTTACCACGAGTGTGATTTCAGCCGTTAACAAAATTGGCCTTTAGATTTCATGAGTCATGTCTTTAATGAATATCGAGTTTTATAACGATCAAACAAAAATTCCCACCACTAGAGCGGTAACACACACACACACACACACACACACACACACACACACACACACTATATATATTATATATATATATATATATATAAAATATATATATATTTACGTTTATTACAAAAATAATAAACGTTGTTTATTAGAGTTCTTTTGGATTGCAAAATTAAACACACAAGCTTTATTACTGCACAATTTATTTGACACTACATACTCGGTAAACAATTCTTAACTATTACTCATATGAGTACGCACTCATAACTTCACTGTTCTTCATGCACATTCAAAAAATTCACGATAACTTCAAGTTCACAAACACATGGCACTACACTGTTCTCTACATAAACGGAGCACTACACTTTTCTTCACATAAATACTGTACCGAAACTAAAAAACACTGTTCACTGATCAAACTAAACTCTTGGGACGAAACTGACTTTTGGGTTGAAATATCAGGAAAATGAGGGGGGGGGGGGTTCGATCCCAAAGTCGTGAAATTTGTACAGAAACGAACTACTTTAATCAGAAAAGCATTAAGGAAATATTTCTAAGCTTTTATGTTTTAAAATAAAATCTTGCTCCCTTAGATTAAACAGGACAGGACCTTGGGTCACGCGAAGTCAACAGCTGTTACATTTGTATGCAGGCGAAGTAGGGCCCTCTTGGACCATGGACATTGATAGAACAGTCCTTATTTAAAATAGCTTCTTCATCTTTACAAACGTTGCGCAATTTAATGTCGCGATTTAAAAAAAGTTTATGGAACATGGTAAATTTAACTCGTTAAGTTCCTTTCTGTCTTATCTGACATGCATTGGAGAAATGCTTTAATGCCAAGACTTAAGAAGCTTATTTTTAATAATACTATTCAACATTATGAACATTTCAACATTATGCAACATAAGAGATTATTATCAAATGTGAATCATACGGAAATAAAGAATTGTATTTCGAAAATGGCATTAAAGCATGAAAAATGATTCCTGTATTGCTCCTTATAATAAACACGGAGACAAATAGCGAAAATCAGTTTTCCATTAATCCATTAATTTTCCCAGAAGATGGCACTACCATTTTGTGACACTGGCGCCTGGTGGAGTTTATTCTGCATTATTGATCAAATAATTTATTTGCTATTTGATATGCCAGTTTGTAGTGTAGCAGTCAGAATGAGAAAACATGGGCAGAGATCGGTCCTTCGTATCAGTCTCGCCTGTACTAAACACTTGATGATGACAGCTGAGTACTATCGAAAACATGCTGCGGACATAGTTTGATCATCCTGAATTATTCATTTATTTATTACTGTGTGAAACAGAGGTAATACACGCTCTACTCAAAAAAACAAGTAAACTCGCGTATGGTTTTGACATTTTCGAAAACATTAAGTATTGCTCGAGTTAAATTAATAGAATAAGAGACTCACAGATAAAATATTAACTACGAAACTGTTAAAATCAATTTAAGTACATCTCGACAAATCTCTCAAAAGTTGAATCCCCAAGTGTTGGTCGACTTCTTATTAAGTAAACAAATAATAAAAAATTCTCTTTTCGAACACCAAAAATTTATATTGTATCAGAAATTGGAACAAATCAGTATAACTATTATGAAACGAACAATGAACAAAATGCTTTTTATTTAAATTTAGAATTACAAAATTGGATTCTACTTGAATATAATCTTACTTCTAGACCTTCGCGTAGAGAGATATTCGACTTTCGCCATTTTCGTAATTGCTTTTGGTTTACTCTTTTTATTTCATCATATAAATTACATATTGATGTTTATTTAATTTTTAATTTTGTAGAAACATCTCAACCTCGTCATATATTATTCGAAGGGGGGGGGGCAACAACCTTGAACCTCAAACTTGATCTTTTGTTTTGTATGAAGCGCTTAAATAAAGAGTTGGGTAATGATTTTGGAAACAGAAAAACATATATATCCATTTGAACGGACCAAATCTTCGCCATCTCCTAAGTGGGATTGATAGAAATTTGAAGATATTTTTCAGTCATGGATAGAGCACTGTGTATCTGAGAATAAAATGGTGCAGTAAATTGCATAAAGTAAAAGTTCATTTATTAATAGTATAATATAGTGTATTAAATTTACGCTTTATCCAACCAAAGCTAATAAATAATTAAGTAACTACTTAAATTACCTTGGCAGTTAACAAAGTTTATTAGGAACAAAGACATAAAAGACATGGCTAATCCTGAGCGTCAATGAGAATAGAATGTCCCATCAAATATATCTCACAATGTGAATAAGTTACTCCAACTTAAAGCACTTAACAAATTAAATGGTGAGTATTTAGTTAATTGCGACATCAAAAGGCTAAGTGATATGATAATGAATTCGGGCTGGATTAGTAGAGACGAACTCTGGCCTAATGAAACAGAAATATGCTAAACTATGCGTGCACCCATCCATGTAATTAGAATCAATTTGTTTCGCATTAAAACCCCATTTGTTTAGCATTAAAATTTCAAATGTTAAAAGTTAATATTTTGGCAATTCCATGAATTTATTTGGTACAAAAGGATCACGATGAAAATGGGAAACTGGAAGATTGAAAAATTGCTCATTTCCAACAAATTTATTAACAAGTATCTTCGCCGGGTTCAATTTAGCCAGTCAGCATGAATATGCTATTAACTTTTAATAACGAACATCAGAAGTAAATCTGTTTAACGCCCTGACCGACTTTATTATATCTACAAACAAAAATATATCCTTAATAATAGTTATTTTCATCACAAGTACGGAAACTGAGTGTTTCGATACGAGGTCTATTTTTACGAGCGAGGCGAAGCCGAGCTTGGAAAACAGACTGAGTACCGAAAAGACAGTTTCCGTAAGAATAATGAAAATTACTTTTCATTACACCTTACAACAACCTCAAGAAATTACTGAAATTAATTAAGCCAAACATGTTTATTTTTATGGTAGTTATGAAACATATGTCAGAACAACAAGGTTACAAATTACATCTTTATATTGATACTAGCTCAGATACCCGGCTTCGCCCGGGAATTGATTTGAGGCTGAATCGTGATGGTATTTTTTTGGCAAGGCTTTACTTTGCACAATATTTTGACCTTTACCCGTCCCAGTGTTTAGGGTTAATACCCGTTGTTGGCATTTGGTAATAAGAAAATTAATTTTTGATGTAAGTCTTCACTGTCCTACAAATTGTCATATTTCCCGTCTCCTGTGAATTATGCATAAATTTCAGTTATTAAGGACAAAATATTAAAATAGATTGAATTGATTTTTCTATAATATAATATTTCTACGCAAATTACTTTCTCTACACATTGTTCCTGGAGAAATGTATAAAACAAAAGTTAATCTAAATATCAAAGTAAACAACTTTTGTTATGTGAATGTTTGTCGAAAAACAAATAGACAATGAAATATCCCGAATTTTTATTTCAGGCCTCCCTTATAACCCAGACTCCCGTTCTAACCTAAAAATTTTAATATAGCTAATAATCAGGGAAGAATTAATGCTAATTGACATACCACGTTTTTTAAAGTTCGGTTTAATCGATAGCGCCCAATGAAATAGTTGACTCCCGCTTTAGTTAATAGTGTATAACTCGTTTATACTTTGTTAAAAGACAAAAATGAATATGACAAAAGTTACTCTAAATAACAAAATAAACAACTTTTGTTATGTTCATATTTGCCGATAAACGAATAGAAAACGAAATACCGCTATTTTTAAATTCAGGCCTCCATTACAACCCCCACTCCAGCCCGTCCCTAGAAATGATGGTATGGCTTGTTATAATGAAAGAGTTAGTGCTAATAAACATACCGACTTTTATTTATTTTGGTTGGGTCTTTTGTCCCAAATAAAATAGTTCACTTTCGCTATAGGTTTTAGCGTATATCTCGTTTATAATTCGGTATACGATAAAAGTGTAAATAACAAAAGTTACTCTAAATAACAAAATAAACAACTTTTGTTATGTTTATATTTGCCAAAAAACCAATAGGAAACGAAATACCGCTATATTTAATTTCTGGCGTTCCTTACAACCCCCACTCCTGCCCGTTCCTAGAAATGTTGGTATGGCTTGTTATAATGAAGGCTTTATTCCTAATACACGTACCGAGTTTTATTTAGTTCGGTTGATTCTTTTGTGCCAAATAAAACTGTTGACTCCCGCTATAATTTTTAGCGTATAACTCATTTATATTTAGGTATACGACGAAAGTGTATATAACAAAAGTTAAGTAATACATTAAATAACTTTTGTTATGTTCATATTTGCCGAAAAACCAATAGGAAACGAAATATCGCTATTTTTAATTTCAGACCTCCCTTATAACCCCCACTCCTGTTCATCTCAGAGATATTAATATAGCCTAAAGTCTAAGTTGGGCTTGTAGAAATATACATACCAAGTTTCATAAAATTGGGTTCAGTATGGTGTCTATGACATGTGAAACGAAAAGTTATCGTGAAATTTCGCGAAAAAAGTCAATGTACAGACAGAGGTTACAATTTTATATATCTATATATATATATATACACATATATATATATACATATATAGATATATATATATATATATATATATATATATATAGATTAATTGTGCAATTATTATTGCCGCTAATGTTAAACCCTTTAGGGGGTATGTACGGCTTGTTGATTACCAAATTATTGGTTGATGTCGATTCAACAGCATCGATTTTTTCATTAAGATAGTCATCTATTGTGAAGAACATCTCTTCATTCTTTAAGTTACTTATTAACCTTTTTTTTTTTTACATGTGTTCGATTCCCGCCAAATTTTACCGCCCTAGTACGGAAACTCTTAGTTTCCGTACGCAGATCATGCATAGAAAACACATATTTTCTAGTCAGTGTAATAAAAACATTAATACAAAAAAAAAACGTGTACTTTTTGTTTCACATAAATAAAAGAACTTGCCATATGGAAGTTTTTATACTCAAACTGAATACTATAAAAAATATTTACATACACAAAAGCCATACATTTTTTTTTTATCGAAAATGGTTAATAATAGCTTATAGGTATATTGCCTCTTAAAGGTAAAGAAACGGTTCCTAGTAGTTAAAAGAATGTGCTGCCTTCTTACTGCATGAAAATGTCAGATCCGAAGCTTTCATCACGCTCTAATAATATGATTTGAAATGAAGTGCAACAAAACATTTTATTTATTTAATTTAATAGGATTTCAAGGAAGTACCACATGACTTCCTTGAAATCCACGTTAGAATATTCTCTTCCAAATGAAATAACTACAGAAATATTACAACGAAATAATAAAAAGCAGGTGTCGGTAAAATGAAACAGCACAAATAAAATAATATATAAATTTAATTAGATTTAAAGCTTTATGCGCAATTCATATTTTATAAATTTACAAGCCTGAAAAGATGAAGTTTTTGTAGCTTCGTATTCTGCCTTCTGGGGAATTTATTAGGTACGATGTTTTATCTGTAATTGGATCTTTTGTCCTCATTTATGAATAAAAAATAAAATAACAATGCATGAATAAAGGATCCTTAGCCCTACAAAGGGCGGACTTAACTCGTTATATCTCCCAGAGGAATATAGAATTTATATGTTCTAGTTCGAATGTAGAGCGGAAAGGACGAGCGAGGACTCAGCCCGAAGGACAAAGGGCATAAATTCTGTAAGGGTTTGGAATTTTTCATCTGGCGTTAGTCTCTTCGACACACAAACGTCGTAATTGAATTATATGCTTCAATTTGCAAAAGAGCAACTCAAATACTCGAAAAATGCTGAAAGGAAAGGAACATGTGTATTCTTCAGGCTCAGTTTTGAATTGTAAATAATTAAGTTAACGAATATATCATGAAAGGACTTATTCTAAGCTTAAATAGCAAATATCGTTTGCAACGGGCCATTATTACGTGATATGCATGAATAGGAGGTCTTAGAGGGAGGTGAAATTTAAAAATTCAAATATTAGCCAGCCGAAAAAATGCATATAACTAAACTTCTTGAAAATTTAATTTTCTATAAATGTGGCTTTACGCACGTTTACTCTTTCTCCAATATTTGGATACCGAGTTATTTTGATTTTTTAATTCTCAAACTTTTGTCAGCCCATTAGTTATCACACCTTAACAATAAGCTAATATATCATGAAACGTATTATTCTAATTTTATATATCAAACAGTGTTTTTAAAAAATCATGATGCCTGTGTTAATTATTAATAATTCTTCTGTATTGATTAGGAGAAACGAAACTTCTTAATAGTGAGTTAGTTGGCTCAGTTTGAAAAAGTAATATAAATAAATAAAATCTGAAAAGAGTAGTATTGTATAAGAACTATTAATTTCGCGAATGGGGCACAATGCCAATAGTTGATTTCCTAAATGGAAATCGCCAAATATTTTATATGTGAGTGCATTTAGGGAGGAAATGGGAATAAGCTCAGCAATCATGTAGGCGGAAGATGAGAAAAAAGGAAACCAACTGTTATAAAATAGGAAAGAAGAGGAAATGTAGGAGATATACACACAAAGAATGAAATGCGCATCCTCCTCACGCCATAACGCTTTCTCTCGAGGAATTTAATAATGGAAAAAGCGCCCAACTGTAAAATCATTTTTCAACTTTGCGAGACATTTCCCTCCAATATACCTCCGAGTCCTTCGGCAGGGGTAGGGGGCTGGCTGTCTATACGGGAAAGGGAGGCTTAATTTATTCAATACGCACGAGTAGGTCAACGGATAAGTCCTTTCAACCTGCAATATGTATTATCCAGCATCTGTCTTAGTAAGGACTCGTACGGACGGTGGAAAAAACGTATATGAGCACAACACCTTAAATGGCTTCGACTAAAAATAAATAAAATTCGTTACGTAGGGGCTGCGTAAACTAAGCATATTTCCCATGCCAAGGGTTACAATAGATAAATATACATACAGGTAACACTACCTCGAACGTTAAGTGAATAAATACAAACGGTAACGACAAATCTTTCAGTCAGTTTTCAATACAAGTTAATAATCTCAAAAACGGAAAGTGGCTGAATTGTAAACAAACAGGTCAGCCAACCTAGTAGCGCTGAATAGATAGACCGGAATGAAAAACAATTAACGAAATACATTGAATATAACATATTAATTTTATTGATTAATTTACTAAAGCTAGTACTTTAACTTGTAATGAATAAGTCTCAATCACTTAAATTTTAGTAATCCAAGAAAAGGGGGATCAACAGAACGTATTTGCACATATCTCAAAAAATAGATGTTCAATGAAAACAATATTTGCTATTTAGCTTTCGTAATAAAGTGGTTCATGATATAAGAGCTTATTAATAGTATGACACTAGTAGGAGTTTACCGTAAGCGTAAACCTAAAAATCGAAATATCACGTTTAATACTCATTATACGGAAAATATGTATAGAGCAATATTTACAGTAAATTTAATTTGCAATAAGATTGTTTCTATAAAATTGTTCTTTCCGATGTAAAGTAATAGAGATATTACGAGTTTTCGAAATTCCTCCCCTTTAAACCCCCCTTGCCTCTGGTCCGATTTCAGCCGTTACCGAACTTGATCTTTCTTTTTACATACATAAAACGAATAAATATCGAGTATAGTAACGATTAAACCATAATTGCGACCGCTAGAGGTAACAGACAAATATATATATATATATATATATATATATATATATATATATATATATACACACACAAAGTTTTCAACGGACCTCATTTTCGCCATCTCCTAGATAGGATCGATGGACATTTGAAGAAAAATTTCGAAAATCGCGTCATGAGTACGACATCAATAGCTGATTCCCCCTAAAAAAAAATGATCAATGTTTAGGACTAATTCAATTCAATCATCATTATTCTTATAGTTCTTCTTCCGCTTCGAGAGCCATCAGCAAACATAGGCGAACGCATCTGCAAACAGGAAGAATTAGAAAAACCTAGAGGCGTTTCAAACGCTTCAGAATAATTATTATTTATTAACGTCACATTTTTTGCTACTATTGGTAATTGGGACGGGTTATCTACAGGCTACCACACTTTTCTTGAGAGGGCTGGACTAACGTTTTTATTTAATGAACTCGTGACTAAATAAATTTCCATTCATCAGGAGGGAATCGAACTCGCCACTCTAGGTTTACCATGAGACATTAAGTAGCTTTAACTCACATGGCTGTCCTTAGCCCCAAAATGGTTCAAAGAAATAAAATGACAATTTCGTTGTACATTAAACAGTATTAATGCAAAACTTCACTAATGAATACTTAAAAACCCTTTAAAATATGCTTTTTTAGCCTCCCAAAGCTGCAACATTCAGATGACAAATAAAATGGAAAAAAAAATATGAAGTTTTAACTAAAAACACCCAACGTTTCTTCAGTTTTACTGACCAATACTAAAGATACTTAAAAACTACTGAAAATAATGGATTGCACTTAGGAATGTTAGTTACTGGTTGGTTGAAACCAGTATTCCGTAGTGCATTACATTATGTTCAGTAGTTTTTAATTATTAGCAGATTTCCCTTAAGGGAAATCAGCTATTTAGGTCGTACTCATGACGCGAGTTTCGAAAGATTTCTTCAAATGTCCATCGATCCTACCCAGGAGATCGTTTTATGTAAAAAGAAAGATCAAGGTTAATAGCTGAAATCGGACGAGTAGGAGGGGGGGGGGTTTAGAGGGGGATTTTTGAAAATTCGAAATATCTCCGTTATTATGCGTCGGATCGAAACATCGTATTGAACCAATCTTATTGCAAATTAAATTTACTATAAATATTGTTCTATACATTTATTCTCTATCTTGAATATTAACCGAGATATTTGCATTTGTATTCTGTGTATGATCGGCAGGCGTCGGCTATGTTCGGGACGTTCGGCCGAGAGCTCTGGTGGCCGTTTCCATAACTACTCGTCTATCTTGAATAGGTTTAGAGATACCTTACTACAACAGTTGTTATTGGGTAGATTTATCTACTGTATAACTTCACGTGGGAAATCTGCTTAGTTTACGCAGCACCTGCGTGACGGACTTTCTTTAGTATTGGTCAGTAAAAATAGCATAAACGCCACTCTAGTACAGCCCTGAAGAAGAGAAAATAAATATTCTCGAAATATTGGCATAAACTAAAATTTTGTCACCATTATTGAACAAAACTCCAAAAAACAATAACAACACCATATATATATATATATATATATATATATATATATATATATACATATATATATACATATATATATTAGATAAATAGTTTATAAATATTAATTGGAGTAGTTATGAATAAATAAATTCACCTATAACACGTTTATTGGCGTTTATATTTAATAGTTATGAAACTAATACACATCACTGCATATGATTGGTTATATTGAGAGTAAATAACAATTGAATTGTCTTGGTTTGAAATACGAAGCCCCTTCAGAATTTCAGATGGCATTTACTTCACGAATGGTCTTTTGTCCACATGAATTAGATATTTAAAAAAGAAAAAAAAAGATAAAGCGAGAGAGACATAAAATACAAAGAGAAAGCGTGAAATAAAATTAAAGAAAAGATTAAAGGAGCTTGAATTGGCCGATTCTATCTCTTTCCCGCCGGTTTTAGGGTAATTTGATTTTGGTTGCTTCCCTAAATTACGGAGCAATTCGAGGCCACAATCGTTTTCGCTTTTTCCATTTTATTTATTGAAGTAATACTTAGGACCGGCAAAAATTTTCCGCTGAATGGAAACTTACGATTACAAACAAATCTGTCTCTCTCTCTTTTATTTATTTATTTATTGTAGCGAGCTTTTGTACATTTTCTGCTTATTCATAGTCAAAAAAGATAAATAAAATCCAATGCTGAATTGGAGCCATTAATATAAATGGTTCTAAAATGTAAAGCGATGCCCTTGTATTTCTGAAGCAAGTGAAAATATCATAACGAATAGTTTATTAGTCAAGAATTTCCATTTGCAAATCATATTTTCCTCATAAATAAAATAATAAAAAATAACTCAGCTTAAAGACATTTTGTAACTTTCAGTAAAACATATGCAACGAATATTTTTTTAAAGAAACAAAATTGATTAGAATATCGGCAGTTTTTAAATTTATAAACAAATGAAGACCACGTCCTGTAACAAATGATGGTGTTAATCATTTTAAATTTGTTATGGTTCATATTTGTCATGTGAGTTAACAGGTTGTTCTCAATACACTTAGTAAGCCGAAGGACATTCGTTCAATTTCCATGTGGTCAATGAAATATATTCAATGACAAACTTGATAAGTAACTAAGTCCCTCCCTCGGTAAAAAAAAAAACAAACATGGTAACCCGTAGATAACTGGAGTAACTATATTATCAAAGTGGCCGTTAGTGAAAAAATTATATATAATGTATGGCATTTCGTTTACTATTAAAAATTAAATTATTCCCTCTGAATGCGATAGTTTACAACTATATTAAACTAATAATTACGTTTTATAAATAAAAATTAGGGTTCAAATAGAACCTTCGAAATTTCTTAAATCAGTGCTATATTAATTTCTATTTGTAGGTTAGATAATAAAAAGAAAAGTTGAATCAAAATAATTTACATTTGTATTATGACATAACAATTAGTTTTAAAAATTTCTCAATCTTCTTGTATTCAGTCTACAGTAAAACAAAAAGGCTCTTTTCTCTTACTCGGGGAAAATCAGATAAAAAAATATTTGATTTTTTCATTTATTTCGTTTCCCTTTCATTGCTTTATATTTCATTCTTTCTACCTTTCTTTTTCGTCGCAGAGAACGCATTACAGAAAAATCTATCACATAATGTATTTCATGATTAAATGATATTTTAAGTTTTCATATGCTTCTTTCTATTGCATATTTTATGATCATAACTTGTTGATGATAACTCGTATCATTATTCCTTACGTTGGTTGTTTTATATTGACTTAATATGTACTTTTTCACTCCCAGCATGTCGAATCTTATAAATTGACTTAAAAGGAAGATTTTGATAACCCACAGCCTAAATCCTATACATTGATTTAATATGTAGATCTTGACTGTCTGGTTCTTATGCATTGGCTTTATAGGGAGATCTTGACTGCCTGATTCTTATGCAATGACTGAAATGGAGATCTTGTTTGTTTGTTTGATTTTGGGCAAAAAATTTTGCGGTTGTCAATGCCCAACACTCTTCAGACCGTATTTGAGTTCCCCAGTCATGGGAAGTCCGATGCACACGCACGCTATGCCGACTTTTTATTATATATAAATATGCATATATTTTTTTACATTATTTTTTTAAATTTATATTCTTTTTTTTAAATTTTATATTTTTCAACCCCTACTTCTTTTTTTGGTAAGGGGGGGGGCTTGGCCGTATGCCTTTAAACCTACGCGCCGGTATCACTGAAACCATTTCAACTCATTAAGACAGAATAAATTTTCAACCAAGCTATTTAAATAAACACTAAGAAGAATTATTGGAAGAATTATTATGTTATTAGCAATTACACGAAACTTATGAACTACATCTCTAATTAACTATTAAATGACAGCATTAAACTTAAAGCTCATTACGAGAAAATAAACATTAAAATCACAGCCATTAAAATAACAACAACGTTAGGGCAGATATAAATATATATATATATATATATATATATATATATATATATATATATATATATATATATTAAAATTAAATCCGTTAAAGTAAACATTAAACCTACAGATTATTAAAAGAGCATTATAAATACAACCATTAAAATAACAACAAGGTTAGAGCTATAAAAATAAATATTACAATTAATTCCATCGAAGATAAACATCCAACTTAAAGCTTATTAAAATAACCATTAAAATAACAACAAGGTTCGAGCTATCAAAATAAATATTAAAATTAAATCCATAAAAATAAACATCAAACTTAAAGCCTATTAAGATAACCATTAAAATAACAACAAAGTTAGAACTACAAAAATAAATATTAAAATTGAATCCATTAAAATAAACAGAACTAAAACTCTTACAATAACATTAAAAGAGAAGAAACCTTAGCTATATGTGGCTGGAAAGGCCTGTTAAATGGATAAACCTTATTACCCTGCCAATGACCGCGCTGTTTGCTAAGGCTTCGCCGAGGTTTCTTGGAATACCGACGTCAGCCAGGATGCCTCTGTATTTCCTGCATTCTTCAAAAATGTGCCTCACTGAAAGGGTTTTACGGCACACTGCACAGGAGGGAGCGTTCCTCCCTTTAATTAGATGGAGATGTGTCAGCCTAGTGTGGCCATGCCGGAGCCTGCAAATCAGCACCTCCTCCCCACCATGGTTTCTCGATGAAGACTCCAGGCCGCAAGGTCCTTCTTCAACATCTTCAACTTGCTGCAATCGGACTCCTCCCACAAGTCCTTCTAGCTCCTGTTGATGTCTCCAATTAGAGGTGCAGCAATCTCGTTTGGAGTGAGAGGAATTGGTGTTGCAGACGCCAAGGAATGGCCGAGATTGGTTTCTCTATCAGCCCTTTCGTTACCGGGAACCCCACGGTCCCCGGAACCCAAATCAGCAGCACCGACTTCCCCAGCTCGTGTAGCATCGTTGTGTAATGCAGTACCTTAACCACTCCTGGGTTGTTGCTAAATATGTTCCTGGTACACACAGCGCTCCTTGTAAAGATGAAGATCTTGACAGCATGTTTATTATTATGCATTGGCTTTGTATGGAGATCTTGACAGCCTGATTCTTATGCATTTACTTAAATGGAGATCTTGACAGCCTGATTCTTATGCATTGGCTTTATATGGAGATCTTCGCAGCATGATTCTTATGCATTGACTTAAATGGAGATCTTAACAGCATGATTATTATGCATTGGCTTTCTATGAAGATCTTGATAGCAGAATTCTTATGCATTGACTTAAATGGAGATCTTGACATCCTGATTATTATGCATTGGCTTTCTAGGGAGATCTTGAGAGCATGATTCTTATGCATTGGCTTTCTATGGAGATCTTGACAGCATGATTCTTATGCATTGACTTAAATGGAGATCTACACAGCATGATTATTACGCATTGACTTAAATGCAGATCTTGAGAGCATGATTCTTATGCATTGGCTTTCTATGGAGATCTTGACAGCATGATTATTATGCATTGACTTAAATGCAGATCTTGAGAGCATGATTCTTATGCATTGGCTTTCAATGGAGATCCTAACAGCATGATTATTACGCATTGACTTAAATGCAGATCTTGAGAGCATGATTCTTATGAGTTGCCTTAAATGGAGATCTTGACAGCTTGATTAGTATGCATTGGCGTTGTATGAAGGAAGATCTAGACAGCATGATTCTTATGCATTGACTTAAATGGAGATCTTGACAGCATGATTATTATGCATTGACTTAAATGCAGATCTTGAGAGCATGATTCTTATGCATTGGCGTTGTATGGAGATCTTCACAGCATGATTCTTATGCATTGACTTAAATGGAGATCTTGTCAGCATGATTCTTATGCATTGGCTTTCTATGGAGATCTTGACAGCATGATTCTTATGCATTGACTTAAATGGAGATCTTGACAGCATGATTAGTATGCATTGGCGTTGTATGAAGGAAGATCTTGACAGCATGATTCTTATGCATTGACTTAAATGGAGATCTTGTCAGCATGATTCTTATTCATTGGCTTTCTATGGAGATCTTGACAGCATGATTCTTATGCATTGACTTAAATGGAGATCTTGACAGCATGATTAGTATGCATTGGCGTTGTATGGAGATCTTCACAGCATGATTCTTATGCATTGTCTTAAATGGAGATCTTGACAACATGATTATTATACATTCACTAAAATGCAGATCTTGAGAGCATGATTCTTATGCGTTGACGTAAATGGAGATCGTGACGGTTCGATTCATAAGCGTTGACTTTATAAGGAGATCTGTATTCCAATTCCTTAAATCCTGTATATCAAGTTTTTGTGGAGATCTTCCCAATGGCTTAAATCCGGTACAATAATTTTGGTAAGTATGTGCACGTTTGGAATCCGTGGTTTGATTCCCGACAGGCTAAGTAGTATAGTACACAGTAATTACCTATCACGACGGACATACATACACACCTGAAAGCTAAGAATAAGAGAGAGGGACACTAAGGGTTTCTTAATTATTTTAATAACAAATTACAGGTAGGCATTTAAGGTTTATATTGCTCTATATGAACCAGCAATGTTATTCAAAGTTATATTCTAGTCTACATTCGGCAATCAATTTATTCAAACTTTTGGGCAGTGAAATTGATAATACTGCCGATGAGAATTGGGTACGAGACATACTGACGCATTTCTAAAGACTAGACAACACGAACTATTCACATTATAAATTTGACGTCATCCTTTGTACACAGTTCTCCGATCGACAGGAATCACCGATTTGTTAGTCTCCAAAAATGTTTAGATCAGGGGATGATCCTGAAATGTGTTGTAGTAAGGCACGGGGACATATGAGCAAGAGACTTGGGTCGATTAATGGATCCTGCCAACCTCAATTTATATCAGGATTTTCCCAAAATACAGGATCCACAAATCCTATTTTCAAGAAGATTCCACAGGTACAATGGTATCTAAGTCTTACAACGATTTTGCTCTAAATATAATAACCATTATATATATTTCTAAACGGCTCAATGATCGTTAAATCTTAATTAAAACATGAAGTAGTCTTTTTCTGTTTATGTTGAGTCTTGGTCCTCGTTTATGGTCACTGGCCATGATGAGGCAGCACGTGGGTTTACGAGAAGGCAATATACTTTTCAAACTTTATTTAATACTAGCAATAAACGATATGAGTTTAGGACTAAGGCCAACACGATGACTTGTCTGTGGGTTGCTCCTTGCAATAACTATATTTCAGAAGTTTTTCAGACTCCTGCATATCCTGCCTCATAATCGGATATACTCCTTCATGGGTATGAAAACTACTGTTCCAGACTATGTTATGTACCTGTTCAGCCTTCGCCAATCATGGAGTGGCAACAGCTCATTTTATTCCCAACTTGTCAGAGCTAATGTGAGGCCAATCTTTCATTCAAGATGAAATTATCTTTTCCAATATTCATTTATATTAGAATTAATATACTGGTATGCATATAGCTTATAATTCAGGCAAGAAGGGTCTAAGTTTTCAAACTCACTAGAATTCACAACTTTTAAGAATGATTTCTGATTTAAAAGAGGCCGACTGTGGAATAGGCACAAACGGAAGATACAAAACCAGAATAATGTTAGGAAGTCCGGAGAGTGAAAATCAATTCGCTTAAACTTTATGGTCTAAATCAAGTAGGTTGTTTGTAGAAAATACCTTCAGCTCTAATATGTTCATTCATAGTATCAAGTTTGCTCAGTCCCGGCATTGCATTATTTTTTTTTCCAGTTTTTCTCTACTTTTTAGGTCTAGAAGAAAATAGTAATTTTCTGAGATTATATACAAACAATTTATATTATGACTTTTTTGGCTATCATGTGAAGTAAAAATGATGATTTATGACAATCTTTGCACAAAGATATCGTATATCACTATTACATTTTATTGATATAATTTAATAAGAATACATGGAACTCGTTTCGTTAGATTATTAGATATTTATTATGGTTATAATAAACCATATTATATGTATTAAGTCAGACTATAACTTACACTTTTTATTGACTTTGCCACAAAAGATGCTAAAAAAACTCTTGAATTCATTAAAGCAATAAAATATAATTTTACTATCTGACATCAATTATATTAGGTCGTACTAATGGATATAAATAAATCGCTTGACAATTTATGTATTGCACATTGATAATTTTAATAGAGAAGTTTTTTTTGTCTAAGCTATCAGAAATATATTATTATTATTTATTAACGTCCACTGTATGCTGCTGAGGCTAATTGGAAAGGGTAATATTCAGGTTACCACCCTTTTCTAGTCAGGTTGGGGCTAAGAATTGTTTTTAATGAGTTCGTCGCTAAATAAATTCCTATTGCCCAGGTGAGCAGCGGGACTCTAGCTTTACCATGTATTAAGACCAACGCCTCACCTCACATGGCTAGCTGAGCTACCTGTTAGAAATATAGTGAACATCTTTGAGTTGTGTACAGCTGCATCATGCAGGTTGATTTTCACAGGTTAACCCTTCACAGACAAGGAATATGAAAATTACATTGCAGGCAAGCTGGGTCACAGGTGACCCAGTCATATTTATAGCACATTTTTTTCATTTTAACAAAAATATTCCAGTTGTTGTTTTTTTTATATAAAAAAAGAAAGTATAGTTTGAAAAATGTATTTCATTTAGCAACATACATAATATGATAAAAATACAAAAACTTACATTAGTAGGAACTATACTTAAATTAGTAGGAACGTAGAGTTCCAGACCTTTGGTACCTTTGGTATCCGTATAGGATAGAAGATAAAAATTAAACGAGTAAACTCCTAGAAGGGAAAAAATAAGAAATTTCCAGCTATAAAAGACGAGAAAATTTAATAAAATCTTAGTGATTAAATAATTTTCAGTAAGTTATCAGTCTTCCATTTCATCCGGCAGTCCAGCAATACTTTTTCCTACTCTGAACAGTCAAAAACTTTCCAGATCAAAATAAATAGTTTAAATTCTTACAGAAAAAATATATATAAAAAAATACTCTACGGAAAAAAGAATAAGAAAATATGAGGGATAAAAAATCAAAAAAAGGGAATAAACTCTTAGTAATGAAAGTTCACTAATACTTCAAACTCAGAACAATCTAACAATCTTCTATTTCTTCATCTTCTTCAGGTGAGACTCTGGTAATGCATCGAGAACAAATACTTAGCCTATGCTCAGCACATAGGCTGCGATTACAATGAGCGCAGTTTGATGTACCCTTACGATCTCTTGATTTTTCACAAAAAGCACACCGACGTCTTGAAGTGCTGGGTCCAGGCTGATTGTCAATTTCTTTTTCATCAACTCTCGGAAGGAGGGGAGGGGTACCTTGCACTCCCCCTCCCCTCCTTCCCTTACTTTACTCAGAATATTATTTTTACCAACCTCTGGGTCACCGGCGACCCAGCCTTGCCTGTGAAGGGTTATGAATCTATTGTTTCAATAGAAGGATGCTTTATATGTTAGGGCCATGGGTCTCGCAACTCTTGTACCTCTCAGCTCTCTCATTCATATTGATCAAGATTATTCCTGAACAGCCTAGAACTTGGGAATGTTAGTAGGGGAAGTGTTATTGAGAGGGAGGTCTTTATTTTTAATGCATTATGAGTTTAAACTATATCAAAATATACATTTGGAAGTAAAACTGTATTTCCCCTAAATCCTGTCAACAACAGTTTTTAGTTAATTATTATGTTCGGTTCTGCGTTAAAATATTTGAACAATATCATCATTAAATGAAATAATAAATGAAATTGTTTTCCCTTTGTGAGAATTATTTTGTTTTAAATTCATGGTTCTATAGCATTTGTGTATGGTTTTAAACATGAAAATATAGTAATTATTGAGCACATTGTAAGTACATGTTGGAATATTTCGTTAAAATGTATATAAATATTTATAATAAAAAATTGTATTATTTAATGGTTTTTATTATTTTTTCTGCATACAGGTTTGAATGGTAAAAGTTAATTAACCGCATCAAAGATCTGAAATATTCGGAATTTTCGTGGTCAATTATACCTATTATCGTTTTTTAAGGTAATTAAATAGTATGTAATAAGCCGCTTATGAAAAGCTCAGTAATTCAATTAATTCAATGGACTTTTAATATATTCTCTCTTTCACAGCACTTTCACGATCGACTTTTTATTGAACACATTAAAATTAAACAAGTATATTTTAAAAGCTTTTATACAAACACAGATTTAAATACAAATATCCAAACCAGCTTTTGAGCTCAGCCAAGCGTGTTATTTTTACGCTCATTTCTGTTTGAATTTTCAGAGTTCTGCTTTATTTGGGCCATTTGACTTGATTGGATTCTGGGATTATATTCGTTCGGATCCGGGAAGTTACGACTCAAATAAATCACAAAAGAACCTCTCTTGACTCTAGTAGTCTGGTGGACCTGGAGAATTCTAGGAGTTCACATTTCCTAGATGTAACACTTTCGAAGTATCCTGAAGGGACCCATGGAAAGTAAATGTGAGGAAGCTTGTTCAGCTTATTTATGATGTGGGATGAACTGCCTTCACTGGAAGCACTCACAATTTTCATGAGATGAGTGGGAGCTCATGAATTACGTTCCTAGAGAGGATATGTGGAAAATGTATGAGTTACGGAAACAACATTATGGTCTCAAGCTGAGTAGGAAACTACGTCGAGTGCTGGAAAGCGTCTCTCAAGAGTTCCAGTCTTCTTTGATAAAGGGCACAATTGCGGAGTAGAGGCAGATATCCAACTTATCCTAGGCGGGAACGCATTTGTTTTAAATATTAATCAACTGTATATGACATTAGGGAGGTAAGTGTGACTGATCGGTTAGAGTCAAAGGTTGCAAGTTGGAGTAGGGGAGAGTAGGGTAAAACCGAGCATTCGGGAGCAAAGCGGGTACCTCCTCTTAGCCGTTGTGTGTACTGCAGTCGGGCTGATAACGGAGCAACAACAAGGCACCTTGGCCATTACGCCAAATCCTTAGTCGTGCTTGTTTTGTACCAGTGACAATAATTCAATTTTCGTGGAACCTGCTTATGATTTTGGTGGAAAAGGTCTTTGATTGTACTGCGCACCTATTACAATTAGAATACAGGTTTTTAGTTCTCTTAGTACAAGTTTTAATTACCTTTATTTTAGCACTAAGTAATTTTCTTTAGCGTTTGGTATGCCCGACTGACGCAATGTTTTATTTAAACCTTACGCGCGGGGTAAAACCGGGTAGCAGCTATGCCACCATTCTCGAAAGATAAAAAGTATAATTTTACCTAATTTTGTTAAATTATTTCGCTTTAAAAGCATGTATAATGACAAGCAATATGATAAATCTTGGAACTATGAATTTACTTTTTTAAATATATAATTGTTTTGAAATAGCTAAAAAGATTAATGTTGTTATTTGTTTATATATTTACTTTATTTTTTTGTATTGTTCCCTAAAGGGGGGTTAGTTCAAAAAACATTTGTTATTAACAAAAAACATTAATTTGATAAAAATATTTTCCTATAAGAAAAACATATGTACTCGGTTTTACCCTACTAGTGGGGTAAACCCGGGCAAAATGACTTTTTACAAAAAACAAATAGGGTAAAACTTCTTTAAAAATTGAGATTTTGTTTTTGAAACTGTACTTAGATTAACTGATAAGTAGACTTAATTTCAACAAAACTTTACTTATTTGTGGTAAAAGTTGTGGTTTCTGGAAGCCTCCAAACCTCAGCTACACGGCTTTACCCCACTATCCTCTACTTGCTCTTACCTCCCAGTAAGGCCGGTCCTCCTGGAAAATTAGACCTTTGGTCTCTCGGAAAGCTCACATGATGGTATATAATTTTAAAACAATGTTAATCATTATTGCATATGATAATGTGTATATGACAACAAGAGCAACACCTTAATCTTTAATCACCATTTCCACCTCCAGCCTACCCGCGGAAATGTGCCCTCTAAAGTCCCCTTTCATAAGCCTCACCTCGAAGGTCAAGAGAATGCGAGCTGAGAGGAAAAGAATTATTTCATCTTACTGAGCACTCCAACAACCAACAACTTATAACAGAACTCCAGAAAGGGGATAGAAAAGACGGCAAATGGCCTACTGCCTTACAGTTTGCCTTACCAGGATGCTGAATTGGGGATTATTGTGCTAAACATGACGGTGGAGGATGCTACACAAGAAACAGCCTACCAAACGTCTAAAGGACATCGTCAACGTACCTTAGACCCTACCCTGACACCATTCCACACCAAATATTAGTCATAAATCTAGTTCTAGAATAAAATTAACAATATGTTGTAAATATTTTTCTAAATGGAGTTTAGTTTGCATAACTCCACTTTAACTATCACTTCCCCATTCATGCCCTATTCCACACCGACCAGTTTACACGAGCAACATGACACATGATATGCTACTACATCCATACTTCTTCTTTACAATATGTCCCCAGCACCCCCCCCCCCCCGGTAAGACACACTAGTGATCTCATCTCACCACATATTCTCTATTTCTTTTTAAAAAACCTATGAGTAGAAAAGAGGGTTTACTAAAGCCTAAAAACAAGAATGATCTAATAACTAGGTTAATTTTGGGAGTAAAAAAAAAGGCATAAACCAACAATTGCAGAGTCTGAGTAGTTTAAAATATTGTTATATATAATTTTTCTGTCCACCTCCCAATAAAGGTGGATCTTTTAAATGATCGACATCCCCTCCCCCCGCCTTTAAACTGCCCCTATTCCAGATCCTTTTTTGCCAATAACTAATATGATTTTTTGAGTTCACTGAAACCAACATTGTTGATTTATTGATTTAATAATCATTTTTGAAAGAAGAACAAAAAATCTTAGTTGATGGCATTATCACACAACGAGTTTGCTTGTAATTGGCATAATAAACAGCACTTGAAAACAATAATTGGTATTTAAGCTTAGAATAAAGATGTTCATGCCGTAAAAGCTTATTGTTATTATGACTTGAGTAGGTGTCAAAGGCTGAAAAGTAAAAATTTCAAATATCACGGCTAACATTCATATTAGAGAAAATATTTATATAACAACGTTTATGGGCAATTAAATTTACAATAAAGTAGATTCTATAGAATTTTTCGAACCAAAGTATATTTACGGAGATATTTCGAATTTTCGAAATTCCCCGTTTAAAGCCCCCTCCCCCCCTCGCCCGATCGGATTTTAAGATATACATAATTAAGAAAGTATGCTTTCCACACTTAATTCGGCGATCTGAATAATTATTCAGATTGAACACAATACCTTTTATAAATACAGACATTTAAATAAGAAGGAGCAGTAGCAGCGTTTGTGCTCAGACGAGCATGTCATTTTTACGATTATGCCTGTTCGAATTGCCAGAGTTCTCATTTATGTGCAGCGTTTGATTTGATTGGATTGGAAATATGTTTCTCCTGAATTGTGAAGTTAATAAATCACTCGGAAAAGTGTGTTGAAAACTTCCATTACAAAGAACTTCCATATTGGGCTAGATATAACTTTAGGTTACCCATAATTAATTAGACCTGTCATCATTACTTTTGTAAACAGTAGAAAATACATATTTGCAGTAAAATATCATATTGCACAAGGAATGGCAACAATTACTTACATTGAAATGTTGGAACTTGTTTCTGTGGAAACTGACTGAGCAAAGTCGTGATTTTATTTAGTTCATTGTTACTTACGGGCACTTCCTACATAATGTTCAGTAATTTTTGTTTAGTTTAGTTCAATAGCTAATGTTTCATTACCCCGATGCTTCCATACACAATATTGTTTCCTACATATATGCTTGGTATGCATGAACCACTGTGTTCCATAGTTCACTCCTTTTCTCTTTTTTCGTTATTTTGTTTTGCTGTTTCCATTTTTGAGCACACCTGGTTAATAAGTGAATCGCCGGCGTTGCGGAACTAATTTAAATAAATAAATAATATGGATTATATTATGTTTACCTGTGTTTAAACTGAATCCCGAGACCTATTTTAAATTTTAGTGGCATAATAAAAAGTTGCCAACTACTGTAATTTACTTACAACCAGCTGAAATCTTTTATTTATTCAAAATACGATTTTTATTTATAATAATAGTGTGGCCTTATTTCTGTCACAAATGGAATAATAGATGTTGACAGGTCATAAAAATGTTAGTCACGCAGTTTTACCAAGAGTCAATATAATTCACTTCCTACTGCTAAAAAACCAACTAAACAGGTTTATTAGTATCTAAACTTATTTTTTACAACCTTCCATTTAATGGGCCGAACGTTCAAGTTGAGTTCAAATATTATCGATATTCAGTTTTCAGAGATACATTACTAGTCAAAAATTTTATTTCATATCTTACTAATAATTTCATTCAAGTTACGAAGAATAAAAACAGACTGTGAAGTAAACTCTTTCATGAATAGAGACATCCATTCAACATGTGGTTCATGAATCAGACAGCTTCGTGAATATTTATTGCTCCGAAAATGAAAGGATTCTGTAAATTTATCAACACAAAGAGACATTTTTATAATTTCCTTTCACCTGGAATGAAATACATGCCTGGCTTTACATTCTGAGACAGAATTACAGTTTGCATTATTCAACTACAAACAAAAAGGGTTCAACAACTTCACAGCATTAAGCAGAAATCCTTTCATATGAATTCGCGACAGAAGTTTTCCTTGTGGCAATATATTCAAGAAATAAGATTATTTCAATTAAATGCTATTAAATAAAATGGACATTTGTATTTCTGGGAGTGATATAATTTGAAAAAGGAAAAAGGAATTTTGGAGCATAATGTTTATAAGTTCACAAGTTTAAAGATGAATGACAATATTAAATCCAACTCTAGAATTATGACCTTTTAAGAGTGAATAAAGTCAGGGTTTTTGTTTTGTTGTTTTGCTACTATGGCTAATCGGGACGGGTTATCTACAGGCTACCACCCTTTTCTAGCCAGGGTGGGCTCAAGGAGTATATTTAGTGAGTCCGTCACTAAATAAATTTCTATTGCCCAGGGCGGGGATCGAACCCGCTACTCTAGGTCTACCACGCGATCAGGACCAACGCCCTAACTCGCACGGCCAACCTGAGCCCCAAAAAAGTCAGTGTTTTCTAGAGTTTTAAGCTTCCAACTAAAATATGATGATTCCTTTATCTGTCAGTAATAACACAGCAATCCGTACTGAAATAGATGTATCAGACTATCATATGCAATTTTATGTTTTAGACTTTTAGTATATTTCAATAAAGGCAAATCAGTTATTGAGGTAGTACTCATGAAGGGATTATCGAAACATTTCTCGATATTCTTGTTTTAACGTTACTAAACTCGATATTTAAACGTTTCAGGGGCTCAGGTTAGTCATTTGAGTTAAAGTGTTGCTTTTAATTTCACATGGTAAACTTAGAAAGGCGAGTTCGATTCCCGCCTGGGCAATAGGAATTAATTTAGTGACGAAGTCATTAAATAAAATCTGTAGTCCCACCCTTGCTAGAAAAGGGTATTAGCCTGTAGATAACCCATCCCAATTAGCCTTAGTTGCAAAAACTGGACGTTAAGGCTAAGGTTAGTGCAAGATGGATTCCAAAAATTCTTTCAGCTCATCATAAACGAGATCACTGCTGCAATGAATTTTTACGCGAGTATAATGCCGACCCAAAGAATTTTTTGGACTAAATTGTAACTGGGGATGAGACAATGGTTCTATATTATGACCCACTCAGCAAAAGAGAGTCCATGAAAAGGAGAAGACCAGGAGAAGCGCCTCCTTTAAAGGCAAAAGTAACGCAGTCAACAAAAAAGATAATGGCCACAATTTTTTGGGACTGTAAAGGAATACTATTGATAGATTTTAAAGAAAGGAATACCACAATGAATGGTGAGTTTTATGCAGCCCTACTTCACCGGTGATGAGACGCCATTAAAGTGATGAGGCGAGGGAAGTTAAGCAGAGGCGTCCGCCTTCTTCACAGTTCCCCTGTCCACACAGCATTGATTTCCAAGGCCGCTGTGAAGGACTGTGGATTCCAAGAAATCTCTCACCCACCCTACAGCCCAGACTTGGCACCTAGTGATTTCTACCTTTCCTCAAAATTAAAATCTGCCCTTCGTGGAAGGCGATTTAACACCGACGAAGAGCTCCGAGCAGCAGTGGAAGAACCTTTTTTTAACAAAGAAGAAAATTATTTTTTTCATGGTATAGAAATATTGCCAAAGCGTTGTAATAAGTGTATTGAACTTAGAGGAGAATATATTGAAAAACAGTAAAACCAGTTTTTTTCTTTCACCTTTCCTTCTATCCCAGGCCGGAAACTTTTGGACCTTACTACGTATATATATATATATATATATATATATATATATATATATATATATATATGTGTGTGTGTGTGTGTGTGTGTGTGTGTGTGTGTGTATGTATGTATTTATGTATGCATGTTTGAACCGTGATACTTCCAAACGGACTGCAAAAAGGCCTCCTTTTTAAAAAGAAGTTACTCTTCTGGTGTTGGCAAAAATAAGAAAAATATAAAGAACTATTTACAAGTTAAAAATTAATTAATTACTAAAACAGTTAAGATAACGTAGTTTAATTGAAAAACTTAACCTTTGGAAAAATATGGAGATGAGCCTGAAATCTCAGAAAGGGTAATCTCAGAAAGGTAGGGGGGGAGGGCAGCTTAGATTGTTTGAATATAAATACACTTACCCATACACACAGTGAACATTTGTTAATATGACAATTTACGAAAAAGAATAATTGTTGCCTTATCAGAATTCAAACAGCTGACATTATCGCACTGATGTGAAAATTATTCATTAAAAGATTCCGAAGCGTACGATGATGATGAATTCAATTTGAGTTAATTGAGCCACGGCGTGCCGATGGTGTCATTGTTGTTTGAGCAAATTACCTGATCGACTCCCAGTGCTGCCTTTATCAATTTATATCTAGATGGCATAATTTATTGGCAGCTCTGACCGGCAACTTTCCGCTTTGGAGAACAGATAACCAAGTCCTTCCATATAATTATCTATGCAGAATGCTGTGGGGTGGGGGCGCTCTAGATTGAAAATGTAATGAGTTTAGTCTTCGTGTATTCTCGATTGAATGGAAAATATTTTCAGAGATTCACCGAGCATCATTTATACAAATTGGTTTATTCATGAGTTTATTTCTGGCTGTTAAACCTACTCTCCTTCAGTGAAGCACTAAATTTTGAAACCTACTCTAACACCTTTAAATATGGTATGGAATAATTTTAACATATTTGTAATCGTCCGCTTTGTACTACTAAGGCCAGATAGTACGGGTTATCACAGATAACTACCATTTTTAGCAGATTTCCCTGAAGGGAAATCAGCTATTGAGGTCGTACTCATGACGGAATTTTCGAAAAATTTCTTCAAATGTCCATCGATCCTACCCAGGAGATGACGAAAATGAGGTCCGTTCAAAACTATATATATATATATATATATAGACATATATATATATATATATATTTGTCTGTTAACACTCTGGCGGTCGCAATTTTTGTTTAATCGTCACCAAACTCGGTATTTAATCGTTTTATGTAAAAAGGAAGATTAAGTTCGTTAACGGCTGAAATCGGACCAGTGGGAGGGGGGGTTTAGAGGGGGGGATTTTCAAAAATTCGAAATATCTCCGTTATTATGCATCGGATCGAAAAATTATATAGAACCAATCTTATTGCAAATTAAATTTACTATAAATAATGTTATATACATTTATTCTGTATCTTGAATATTAACCGAGATATTTGCATTTGTAATCTGCATGTTCGGACTTTCCGCCGAGAGCTCTGGTGGCCATTTCCATAACTATTCGTCCCTCGTGAATAGGTTTAGAGGTTAGGTTAACCTGTTTTTTTGGGGCTAGAAACTTCTGGGTTATTACGCCCTAAATAATGTTTTAGGTTTAGAGGTTTCTTACTACTACAGTTGTTATTAGGCAGATTTCTCTATTGTAAAACTTCACGTGGGAAATCTGCTTAGTTTACGCAGCCCCTGCGTGACGGACTTTTTTGTAGTCAAGACGGTACTAAGGATTTTATTTAAGGAGTTCTTCACCAAATGAACTTCTAATGGCCACACAGACATCAACAGACCCATGACATTTGGTTTATCAAGTTTTTTTTAGGTCCAACGCCTTAGCTGAAATGGGAAACCTGAGTTCAGCAATATTTACACTGAGAACGATAAGTGGTCTAGCAATAAAGAAAAAATGCCCTTCAAGCAATTTAGAAAACTTATGTATTATTTATTAAGCTAGAAAATGATTAAGGAAATTATTCTAGGAGTCTACTTTTACTATATAATTTATATATAGCTTTGCTATATATGCGTCACACATCTATTAGAAGATCCAGATACAAAAATAGGATGAAGTAAAGTATTCTACCTTTTTAAATAAATGTACGATTTTTTTTTTATACTAGTGGATGTCAGAAACAACTATATATCTAGATTTCAATTTTGTCCTTTTACGTGCATGGTGATCTTTCCTATTTCTTATCTTCTCTATGTATAAAATTATAATATTTTGTATCTATTATCTAAGGCCTTATTTACCGTATTTCGAAATCTTGTTAATAACAGTTTTTTATACAGCCGTCTGCTGTTAACTCAAATATTTATTAAGTTAAATGTTCAAATGCTATTTATTAACAACTTCTTTATGCTACTATCGTAAATTGGGACGGGTTATCTACAGGATGCGATTATTTTCTAGTCAGGTAGTCCCGCCCTTTTTATTTTATATAATAAGATCTTCACTAAATATATTCCTATTGCCCAGGTAGGAATCAAACTCACCACTCCAGGTTAACCATAGTAAATAAGTAGATTTATTTAACTGTATCTAGTGATTAAATAAAACCACTTTTTGATCAAAAAATTACCACAGTTTTAATTTATTTTATAGAGATACCAAAGGCTTGAGGATTACCAAGCCGGATCGAAACGTTTCTATAGAGCAGGCATTTCAAGGGGTAAATGTTCAATCTAATGTTGCAGATAAACAGCTGATTTCTGTTTATCTGTGTCCTCGCTCAAATAGTACAATTCTGACCTTTAACCAAATCGTCCGATCAAAGTTGTCTTTTGAGGAAATTGAAGCTAAAGTTTTGAGTGTGTGTGTGAATAAGTTTTATTTTTAATTAATCCTATGCCAAGCTTTGCAAAAAAAAAGGCATTTACTAATGAAAATTGAATAACCAAAATAATAAATGTCTTCTTCTTTGCACAGCTTTTGCAGATTTCGAATGAAATAACTGCTGAATGTTTTACTGCGCCAATTTTAAATATAATTGTTTTTTTTTCAAATTATATGAGACATAGAGATTTTATGGAATAAATTAATTTTTTGTGAATTAGTGATTTTGACAAATTCATTTTGCATAAATGTCCTTGAAAGCATTGATGCCACCAGAAATTAGTAATAACAATTTAGCAGTAAATACATATGCTAGTCTCCTAGAATATACTAATTTAACGATATTCTAGAAATTAATGATAATATTTTTTTAAAGACATTCCAAGTCCTTAGATAATGGACAATCACTGTCGCCATATAGTGCAAAGCCTTGTAACATTCAATCCGTAATTTAAACGATTTTGGCATTCTTTTTTTTACAAAAAATAGTGCTCTAATTAGAAATCCTGTATTTTTTAATTATTACTCAATGTTTATTTTTCTTTTTTAAATTGCTTACATATTTTCAGTTAAAGCAAGTATTAATGGTATTAAATCACCAATTTCGCTTTTTGGCTCTAGCATATTTTATATGAATCTGTATTCAAAATCTTAATTTTCAGCCACAAATTTATCAAAATTGTGATATTTCATTTCTCATAATGTACATTCAAAGGAGATCCTAAAAAGAAAATTCCAACCCTTCCGGTTTAAAGGAGAGGGGGGTGTATAATCCCCTAATCCCCCGTCTACCCCTCTGATTGGCACTGAGCACGGGGCTCAGACCATGAAAGAACCTCACCCTTAACACACGTAATTGTGTAAAAGAGACTTCTACTTCCATGAGGATATTGCTCACAAATCTAACCTATATACCCAAGTTTTAATATTTTTAAAATTTAATATTTAATATATTAAATTTACAACCCACCAGAATATTATCATCCTTTTTTTTTTCTTACTCATTTAATTTTCAGAATTATTATTATTTCTTTTTTTTTGGAACCAACTCTCTACTCCTACAGAGCTAATTTTGGCCAGGCACAATTTGCCTTCTACAGAACTTATCATCTTTAATATATCATAATTTAGTGTTTTAACATTTACTTCTATTTAAGAAGTAGGATTATAATCGCATTATGAACAAATACCCGAAAGTCCATAATGATTAAAGAGAAGGAAGAAATAGGGTACGAAACGCAACTTCAAACGAACCTAAGCAGCTATCCCCGTAACTGCAATTAATGCGCTGATGACCTTACCGTGTGCTATTGTAATAAAGGATTCATGAAATTTTGAAAAATCGTACGTCAAGGACAACAGCTCCCTTCAGGGAAACCTGTTAAATGTAACTGAGCATGTAGCTCTCTGGAAATAAATAGTTTATTTTGCGTTCTCCAGAAAATAAAATTGAATTGTGCCCAATATTATTTAAATTTCCAGATGAATATTTCTTCATATCTTAATTTTATTTTAACACCCACTTTACTCTTTCATTACTTACTGTATTGAGCAACATACAACAATGTACAATGAGCATAAATTCATGACTCAAAATTGTTAAAAATTTTAATACTGTCACAACCCTCCTTACCGAGGTAAGGAATAAATGGTGAATATTCAGCATTTATTGTCCCTCTACAAAGAAAGTAGAAATAGAAGAATCAGAAATAGAAAGTACTTCAGGGGTTAGGTATTTCTCCTAGAAATCCACCCCGAACTATAGCAGCTCCAAGCGGTGAATTTAGTTATTGCGAGGCATTAACATTCGTTGTTTTATACCGCAACGTACAAAACTGGAATAATAAAATAAGTAACTTAACCTAAGAGATAGAGAAAACAAAAGTCCGTCACGCAGGGGCTGCGTAAACTAAGCAGATTTCCCTC